>JAIPRM010013278.1:0-11529 GCA_025469315.1 Stegophylla sp. TES_Ste_2020 | reverse complement strand
TTCTGTGTACAATATTTCGTATAGAAATACTTGTCCAAAAGTTTGAATCAATACTAGTTGGTACCTTAGAAAGGTCATTTTTTAAATTTCTCAATTCTTAAATTTTTTTTTGGAAAAAATTACCCAAAATTTGACAAAAACGACTCGGAAATCATCATTTATTGATCCGAACTATATGAAAATTTAAACATAAATAGAAAATCATAATATAAGAAAGATTTTGGAGCAAGAAAATTTTGAAAATGTGTAAAAAAAAGTTTGGACATTTTTCTAACATTTTATTTTCTCATTTTTTTTTTTTTATATTATTAACTTTCCTCGTTCAGAATCGTTTTATTGAAGAAATGATTTATCGTTTCTTTAAAATTCAATACACCCGTCAAGAGAATCCCACCCGTCGTGCGAACACCCATCGTGCGAAGTATGTTCGGCTTTTTTTATGTAGCGTTCACATGAATACTGAAAGAACACATTCTATTTGAATAACTACAAATATTATATTTGTATAATAATTATGACCGCTGTCCGCTAAGGCTAGAGACAAATAATATACAATAAGACGTGATTTTACATACAACAATTATTATTATCAATAAAATACATTACCAATATGGATAAATTGAGTTCGTATAATTAATATTAATAAATAGATACAATTTTTTTTTTATTAATTACACATTTCACTGTTTCAAACCTATAAAAGCTATTAGGTCCTGGCGGATAAATAAGTGAATACAACTTATATTATTATATGACGACTTGAAAACAAAACATGCCATGAAATTCATTTTTAAACAATTCGTTGTATTCACTAAAACAATAGTTTTATATTGTGAACAAAATTATATCACTAATTTATGCACAAACCGATTTCGGTGTTCTGCGTAACCTATAAAACAAAATATGAAAGATGTGATTTTTAAACAATACGTTTTCACGAGATGTATTTCATATAATACATCACATATTATATTGAGGTTAGCATCTGACAGTCTTTGTTTTTGACAACTGACATTCAATTCATAATTTTTCACCGGGCTTATGAAGTCAACATCACATTATTTCGAGTGAATGATTTTTAATAAAATTTATTTCCTTTTCAATTGTAAGGATATAGTCGACATAGGTATTTAGATGTTATGATTAATATATTATGCCTATGTCACTAATATATTACATTGTATGTGTCGTTCGTTCATGTTTTTTTACTCAGCTATTTGTGTTATATTTTTATTTAGAACAAGTGAATGTTTACATGAATTAGTTTCTATTAATGATAATGGTAAACAATTTTGCAAAATAAAGTTGATCATTAAATTCTCGTTACTCGAAATATCAAATGAATTCGTCAATGACAAAAATCCGAGCATACTTTGCACCAGCCACCATGGATATTCTTCACCCCTCGGTTGGGATTTGGTGAGTGTGTTACATTGTTTAATAAATACATAAACAATAAATCATTTCTTCAATAAAACTATTCTAAACGGAACATCGTTTTATATAAGACAATAATATAATACAAATTATAAAGTTTATTAATGTCACAAAAAAGGTATTTTGTACTCTGCCAGTTTTACAACATACTATTAATTAAGAAAAAAAAAAAAGAAATTTTTGGTGACCAAAGTTTTCATGCGCCAAAATATTTTCCATCTGCCTGTAACTAATTTTCATAAAATTTGGACAAAAAAAAATTTTTAAAAACGTTTCTGTCAAATTTTGAGTAGTTTTTCTAAAATTTGGAAAAAATATTAAGAATTTCAAAAAACTACTTCCCAAAAAGTGCCTTATTGAGATAAATTCTGACTCAAAAAGTTTCTGGTCGAAAAACTTTTAGACGAGCATCTCTGTTAGAAAATGTGTGTACAACACACAAAAAAGGACGTACTTCGCACCACGGGTATTCTTCACTTCTTAAGTGGTATATTCTTGCGGGTTTATTGAATTTTTTTTTCACGTTTTAAAAATTTTCTTGCGCTAAAATTTTTCTTATATTATTGTCTATCTATGTTTAAATTTTCATAGAGTTTGAATCAAAAAATGATGATTTCCAAGTCTTTTTGTCAAATTTTGGGTAGTTCTCCCCCCCCCCAAAAAAAAAAAAATTGAAGAATAAAGAAATTCAAAAAATGACCCCTTTAAGATACCAACTAGAGGCATATTTGATTTAAAAAATGTGCTAATCGAAACTTTTGGACAAGTATATTTATACAAAAATGTGTTTATAGGAAAAAAATAATAATAAATAAACATCATTGTAAAAATCTGTAAATTAATTAATATATAATAAATCATAAATACACTGCGTAAAGAAAGTTTTAGTATTATAAGCAATTACTATAAAAAAATTATTACTTATATTAAACACACACGTACAAGTACAAATTTGTAAAAAATATTAATATTTTAGAAAATGGAAGAAAAAATATTTATAAAAAAATTTGTATGCCATTTAAAATGACGGTAACGACCGGAGTTGAAGACCCCTAATGTAGAGGTAAATTGGGATTCAAAATATTGCTGGTCGAAACTTTTGGCCAAGTATTTCCATACGAAGAAATGTTTACAGAAAAATAATAATAAAAAAAAAAAAAATAAATAAATAAATATCTTTGTAAAAACTCTAAATTCTTCACTGCATTCAGAATGTAAAAATAAAAGTAAACATCATAATAAAAACACCAGTATCTTCGCTCCACTCAGAATTTAAAATTAAAAACTTGGTGAAAGTTTGAATTATTATAAAACGTTGTTTTATATAACTAATGAATAATATTTAATCATATTTCTATTTTATAGGGCATAATGCATATTATAAATATTTTTCATCATTTGAGTATTTTGTCAACGCATTAATCAAATTCGTGGTGAACAGAAACAAAAACAAAAGTAGAAACTGTCTTATCTTTTTGATATTTTAACAATTGTTTATTTGAGATTATTTTAGTCTTTATTATGACTATATTATATTGTTTATGTATTTTTTTACATCTAGCTAAAATAACATTTTTTGGGGGGAAAAACTCTACCTAACATTTAACGAAAAAAGTCACGAAAACCATCGTTTTTTGATTCAAACTTTATGAAAATTTAAACATAGATAGACTATAATATGAAAATTTTGGCACAAGAAAATTTTGACAATGTGAAAAAAAATTTGGTTATTTTTCTAACACGTTTTCTTCTCATTAATTTTTTTCATTTTCTTTATTTATTAGATAAAAAAAAAAAGTAAAGTGAAGTAAAGTAAAGCAAAGATAAGTAAACTATAGACAAAAAAGAACGGTCATACTTCGCATTGGTTAGAGTTGACGATGTTTATTGTTCTTTAGATCATTAACTTTTCAAAATATGCAATTATAATGTTGATTACCTAAACTCGAAATGATGTAAAACAGATTTTGTACTTAACGATCATACGGAAAAAAAAGCAAATTCGTACATATCCGAGCACTACACTGTAATCAGTAGAGCGAGAATTTGTATGCATTTGCATATTTATTCTGGTTGGTCGTACGATATGCTAAGTGAGCACAAAATTTGTTTCACGACATTATGATTTAAAAAATGAAACTTTTTTAGTGCATATTTTTGCATATTTTGTCATTTTTCTATTTTAAGGGCTTATTTTACAATTTTAATTGCATATTTCATCTTTTAATGCATATTTCGATGTTTTTTTTTTTAAATTTATACTATTTTAAATTATAATATGAAAAAAAAATTAGATTTTTATAGTTTCGATTGTTTCGATTAATATCAAAATATCGTAAATTAATAGGTATACTTATATTAATAAATATAAATACACTGTTAATTCACATTTAGGTAAGTACATTTATTTTATGAGACATTTTTGATATAAATTGATTCCTTTTTTTATATACAGATTGAAACTACCTGAAAACGGTGAAAATGAAAAAAATGAAGAAAAATATTTATAGTTTTTTTTCCATAAATTTTTTTAATAATATATTGTATTAATTAAATGTTCAAAAACTAAATTTTTTATCCATATTTTTTTATTTTCCATGCATATTTTAGCATTTTAGTGCATATATTTATGCATATTTAAGATTTTTTAACGTATATTTGATTGATTTTTAATGCATATAAATCTGCGCTCTATTAATCAGTAATTTGTGATCAATGACGTACGCAAGATTTCTTAACGATATGAGAAAGAGGGACAAAATGAGCAAAAAATGAATTAAAAAATATAATATAACTGTCGAAAAGTATGGATCTAATTTATAGAAAGATTTTATTCCAAAAAATTCTCTCATTTATTATTTTCCTCCAGGTTTGAGCGTCACCTTTACACTGGACTTATGTCACCCTAATGTGAAATGTCACCCAGGTTGAGAATCACTGAATTACTGTGTTATTATAATAATAATTATTGTAAAATTTCAATCGTAAATATGATAACTGTAGATACATAATATACATAATTTCGACCAAAACAGTTTTTTGTGGTTTCTACGGGCAATAATCCATTGCACATGTCCATCGATATCGGCTTTCATTATTCTAGTTGGATTTTATTTTGAAATCGAATAATATTCAGCGCCTATTGCCTTACTGCTCACCCGAAGCGATAACCTTCGTCGCGTTTACCTAGAGCAGTGGTTCCCAAACTATGGGTCGCGACCCAAAAGTGGGTCGTGATTAAATTTTTTGTGGGTCGCATTATAAATGTAAGATTCTGAGTGGAGTGAAGAAGTAAGTTTTTTTCCAACGGTGTTTATTTTTTTCCATTGAATACTTTTTCGTATAGAAATATTTTCCAAAAGTTTCGACCAGTAACTTTTTTAATCAGACTTTGCATCTAGATGGCATTTTTAGGATAGTCAAATTATTCTAAATTCTCAATACTTTTGCAAAATTTAAGAAGATTATCTAAATTTGACAAAAAGTAATTAAAATTGTATGAAAATGTAAATATAGAAATTTAAAAAATATTTTTGTAAAACATTTTTTTTTTTTTTTTTTTGTTATGTTCTTTTATACGTATTCATACGACTATATAAGTTTAAATATTAATTTCAGAATTTTATAATAATAATTAGAGTTGTTTACAGTTATCAAAATTATTCGTTAAAAATTTGAATACAAATGAATGGTTTTTTTTATTCAGTGTTTTTTTCATTTTTGTCACTCTACAAACAAAAAAGCAAAAAAAGGACATTGGATTATTGTTTTGGGTCACCGAAATTAAAAAAATGTCCAAAATGGGTCGAACCATAAAAAGTTTGGGAACCTCTGACCTAGAGCGACCGACTGCGTTTGAAAATTAGTTTAACAGGGTCATTTACACTCGTTTCCAATCGGTTTTACCGGAGCGCATTGTAATATTCCATACGTTTATCCCGCCGATATATAGGTAGGCGCGTATATATTTTCTCGAAAACTCATACTCGTCTCCAATCATTTTGCAGCGCACCGCTCGGTAGAATGTGTGTGTGTGTGTGTGTGTGTGTGTGTGTGTGTTCGCCGGCAAATTAGCTTCGTGCAAATCGAATTACAAAATTCGTTTTACAACAGTGAAGGTGTAGCTTGAGTACACTGTGCACACACGCCTCGGCGGCACACCGTTGTAGGTATATTATAGACTTGTAGCGTAATATTATGTTCGTGATAATGATAAATATCACGTTCGATAGCACGAACCGAAGGTTATAGAGACACTATTATCCGTCGAGCGTGTGCCAAAACTACTATACGCGCAAAATAATAAAAAAAAAAAATGCAATCTAACTCGACCTAAACTTACACGCGCGCGCGTACCGACAAGCTTTTAAAACAATAATATTCCTTCTGATATTGTGTCTCGCGTGTTCTCGTCTGAGAAAATTATTGCAATAGCGCGTACTTTTACCACCGCATTGTGATTGTATGCAAATACACTGTAGATTAGAATACGGGACATTTTTTGAAATTTTTGATGATCGGCGATAAGCGCTCGATTTCACTATTTGTTACTTATTCAAGCCCTTATTTTGTATGTTTTTGTGAATAACCATGGCTTTTAGATGAGCGTTTTGATAAAATTGAACGCTATGTCACCACCATTTATCAACAGAGTTCTAATATATAAAGTATTTGTGACAAGTGTGAAAAAAACTCACACTATACACCACCAGTCGCATTCGAAAAATCACTCGGTTATTTTCAACTGATAATATAAATAATATGTAATATTCCAATTTTCGTCTGTGCCTGTAAAATGTAACCCTGATCGCTTGCCTACCTCGAAAATAAAAACTCAATTAACGAGGTAATGTTATTATGTAACGCCTTAATAACACGTGGATTTTAGTCACATTCGATACTCTTTCGCTGTCTACTACGCACAAACGTTATTACATTATTATTGCACGTCTTGTGTACGTTATACATAATATTTTATAGATGTAATAATATGCACGCTGTGTCCCATGTAGGCGTATTCATATTTAAACAGGCATATTATTATCAGTGGCGTATCCAGAGAGGGGCTGATGGGGCTGCAGCCCCTCCCAAAATTTTTCATTTATAATCCACAGTAACTTTTTTAACTGTATTAAATAGTTGACCTTTAATTTTTGTGTCTAAATTATCTAGTTTAATTGAATTTTTTATGTATATCTCCGAATACGAATATCCGAATATAGAATTCCCAGGCAATAAACAAGCCATTATTTTTATATGAATTGTTTAAAATACAAATTACAGATATACAAACTTAGATTGAGCTTTATTTTTTTATTTTGATACTATTTGTATCGAAAAACATAAAAATCTAAATTATGCATTTATAAGACATCATAAAACAAATTTCTATCCAAGAATAAATGTAATAGGACAACATAAAAAAATATGCGAAATCATAAACATTAAACCTAGTAAAAACTTTACCTGAGATGTCATCATCAATGACAAATACATAAATTCATCTAAGTTTGACCAGGTAAACGTATTTTAATTATTTGAATTTTATTGTACCTGGATGAGCCAACAGAGTCAACATTTGTAAGGGGACTAAAATTAAAATTTTAATTATTGTTTCATTTTATAATAAATAAATACTGTATGATGCATAGATACTAGTTAAAAAAAAATTGTTGATGAGAGGGGAATACATAATTTTCATTGGCTTTCTACTAATTTTTAAAAATTATTGAATCAAAGAGTACTATGTATATAACTTTGTCACCGCTCAGCCCCTCCCAAAAAAATTATCTTGCATACACCACTGATTATTATAATAACCAGTAGCGTGTTTAGGAATTTTTCAGACGGCTATAGATTGAAAATTATCTGTTAGAACCAAACAAACTGAAAAGTGTGTAAAAATTATTATTTAAATGTATTTGTATAATTTATTATAATATTGTTTTCGACTATAATATTTTTATTATTATTACTATTTTTTGATAGCTGTTACTATAGTTTTGCTCTACAGGAATAACAAATAAGCTTTTTTCTTTTTTGACCGAAATTTTCAAATTTGAAATTTTATACTGCAGTTTTAGAAAAAAATTCATAATAGCCATTTTGTAAACCTGATATTTAAAAAAACCATTGGTAGGTACTTAAATTTCTAATAATAGTTAAACCGTTTATTTTCTACGATTTTTGTAAATTTGTGAATAATTTAATAATACTGTCAAATACTTCATAATATTATAAATGATCTTATGACGTCAGCTGGTGATATTATGACGTATTTTACAATATTATTAAATTATTTGTAAACTTAAAAAATTCTTAGAAATTGAACGGATTAACCTTTATTAGAAATTTAAGCACCAATATTCTTCTAAAAATCAGATTTACAAATTGGTTATTTTGAATTTTTTCTTAAACTGTAAGTATAAAATTTCAAACTGAAAATTTGGGTCCAAAAAAAAAAAAAACAAAAATTTCACGTTATTTCTATAGTGCAATGCTGGGGTAATGACGAGGGGTAAACAAGTCATTTCTGTTGGAGTCTGGAAGAACAAAATAAAAAATAAAGGAGGTCCAGAAAAAAATGAACTTTATATTTTTATAATAGCAAAACAAAGACTCGTACATTTTCCTGTTATTATAATTTAAAAAAATACAAAATTAAATATATTATACGATTACCGAGCTATTTAATATCAAAAATTACATATTTTTTTCCTTACCCAGCGTTTTGAAATTGGAACTCGTGAAGAATAGTTGATACGTAATGTGGGTTCAAGGTAAGAATCTATTTATTCTATACATAGGCAAAAATAGGAGGAGGTAAGTCTAGGGCTTATCCCCACAAAATCACTCAAAGCCCCCACATTTTTTATAAATTTTATAAATACCATTAGGGGAGGTTAAATCAAAAATTAAATATTTTAGCCACACCCCCCAAAAAAAAATTCTTATTCTAATTTCACCAATGATTCGATACTTGTTTTTCAAAAAAATAATTCACCGAAGTTTGTAAAATCAAACATTCTAGCCAGGTTTATGCCAGTTTCTTAAAGTGTGAGAGAAATACACATTTTCTTTATTAATTATAATTAATATCATAATCAAGTAAGAAATTTTGCTGGTCCAGATTTCTGCTTTCCGCGGTTTGGATTCGGACCGGGATCCGCTAGTTGCCGACCACTGCTGTAAACGCTAGCGAAGAAGCTAGTGTTTTTACAATGTTTTTTTATTTATTTTTTTCTGCATACACTCTTTTGTATAGATATACTTGTCCAAAAGTCTCGATCTGCAACTTTTTGAAACCAGATTTGCTTCTAGTTGGTACTTTAAAGAGGTCACTTTTTAAATTTTTGAATTCATTTTTTGTTTTTTTGAAAAAACTACTCAAAATTTGACTTGGAAACCATCATTGTTTGATCCAAATTTTATAAAAATTTAAACATAGATAGACAATAATATGAGAAACATTTTGGCACAAGAACATTTTGAAAATATGAAAAAAAAATTTCAGTATTTTTCTAACACTTTTTCTCATAGATTTTTTTTTCTTTTCTTTATTTATTTGATAAAAAAAAGTAGAGTAAAGTAAAGTAAAGTATAGACAAAAAAACCGGACATACTCCACATCACGGGTATTCTTTGCTCTTCGGATACTCTTGGTGGGTGTGTTGAAAATTACGACTTTTATAGTTCTTTATATTGAAGAAATGATTTATCGTAAAAATTCTACAAACCTGTCAAGATTATCGGATCCGATGAGTGAAGAATTACTCTTAGTGTGAAGTATGTCTGGATTTCTTGTCTATAATTTTTTATACTTATTGATATGTTCAAAATTTAAAGATTATATTATATGATGGCAAAAAATGATAAGTATGTTTTTGTTTTCATTTAACTACTTTTTGAAAACCGCTTTTTTAATTTGACGTAAAATAGTATTTTTCATTCTAACTTTAACCTTTAAAATGTTTATTCCGAAAGTTTTAATTTAGCATATTTAGCATCTGCCACAACAGCATAGCAATTATTAAGTATAATTTAAATTATGACTGGCGAATATTCTAATCAAAACTCACAATAAATGCGATGCACACATTTTTATTTTCATTCATCTAATGTTTCCATGACTTCATCGTTATCGAGTTCGGGGTTCAATATAATTGTAAATAATTTTGATTATTGTGATTATTAGATGCCAGCCCTGGGTCATATATAAACTGTAGAAACGATATTGAACATTCATTTTTAATAATAATTCGACAACCATCGTGTTTAGAAACGAACATACAACTGTAATTTTGTTGAATAAGTATCTATAGATTGAAATAATTACACTCGTTAAAAAATATGTGACTTCGGATGTGGTTATTATAATAATTATTCATTCGATGTTTTAAAATACACAATATTATACATCATTTGATAATAGCAAAACAATATTTTGATTAAAACAAATAGAAAAAAGTGTGTACTTCGCTCGTCGGGGTGTTCTTCGCACGTCGAGTGGGATTCTCTTGACGGGTGTATTGAATTCTAAAGAAACGATAAATCATTTCTTCAATAAAACGATTCTGAACGAAGAAAGTTAATAATATAAAAAATTAATGAGAAAAAAAAAATGTTAGAAAAATGATCAAAATATTTTTTTCACATTTTCAAAATTTTTTTGCGCCAAAATCTTTCTTATATTATTTTCTATCTATGTTTAAATTTTCATGTAAGACATAAGCACTACGTCGTATGCGTTTAAAATAATTGAACCTTGTTACCCTTTAGCGTTAAGGCTGACCAATTGATTGAGATAGCCTATAGGTAGGTACTTGGTAGAACTCGAGTGGACATACTGTACATATATATATATTGTATATAGGTTAGAACATTTAAACATATAAAATCCACTTGCATTCTAATAATTGAAGTTTTAATCGAAGTCATTTTCATACGGTTTAGAATTAATATTACTAAATTTATAGACAGATTCGTGCCAAGCTAAATCACCATCCTGTGTTAAGATTCATTTTTAGCGCCCTTCCCCCCTCCTACAATAACCATTACCCAAAATACGTAAATAGTTATATTTGATTCTATCTGGTTATTAAACGTATATTTATATTGCATTAACAAAATAATGATGAATCAAGTAATTAATTTGCATACGCTTGGAAGTACCTGATGTGAACACTATGGTATTATGTGGATTCCAAATAAAATCTACCGTTTCAAGTAGAAATTCTTTATAAAATGTTTGTATAACATCGAAGATTTTATAAATTTTATAAAAATAAATATTTTGATTAGAAATATTATTATTTGAACTATTATACATTTGTATTTTTAACTGTTGCTATAACAGAGTTAGAATAATTTTTCTTCAAGGAGCTATAATATATAAAAATAATATACAGACAACACTACAACAGAGATCCATTAAGCATGCTCACCGTGTTTTTTGGTCATGAAAATTCCTAAATTTGTAAGGGTTTTTTTTTTGTTTGTGTTCAAGTTAAAATAAAATCTATGTTTTCTATAATTTTTTCGTGCCATTTTAAGATTGTCTCGAGACGAAACAATATATACATATATTTTTTTTAATAAAATCCTCCTTTTTACAATGCAATGAAATATTCGTGTCATTTTCTACGCATCAAAATGTATTGAAATCTGAACTCGAATGAATTGTATTTGATTCATCTTAATTTAGGTATTACATGTTGATATAATGATAAGTAATATAACTTTGTATTAAATACCTATAAGGCCCTCCGCACACGGAGATACCTAAATAAAACCGATTAGTAATTCTAGTTACTGATAAGATAAGTTTGTTTTGCGTTGCTGGCAATTTAATCAAGTGGAGTTCCGCACACGACGCTACCTGTTAACTGTTACCTGTTACCTGTTAACTGTTACCTGTTACCTGTTAACTGTTACCTGTTAACTGTTACCTGTTAACTGCTAACTGTTAGGCCGTCTCCACACGGAGCTATTCATTAGAAACTAAACGGGTTTGTAATTTAAATTACTTATCGATTACTAACGCATTAGTGACTCGGATCCGCACACGATCATACTGCAAATTGATCGAAATCA
>JAIPRM010013277.1:0-11529 GCA_025469315.1 Stegophylla sp. TES_Ste_2020 | reverse complement strand
ACATATTTTCACTGCGCTTGAAAAAAGTATTGAGAAATTGGAAAAATGACCTCTCTAAAGTACCATCTGGGTGTGATTTCGGTTCTATAGAGATACTGATCGAAACTTTCGGACAAGTATTTCTATACGAAATAGTGTTTACAGAAAGAGAAAAAAAAAATAAACATCATTGTAAAATCATAAGCTTCTTCACTTCGTTCAGAATCTAAAAAACATAAGAAAAACAGATAAAAATTATCAAAGTTACCCAATTTTACTGCATTGTTTAATCAGCGAATTTTACTTCGACAATATATACGTGAAATCAATACGATTTTGGTGGATGAGATATTTTTATAAAACAAATTTTTTCGTACACACCGAAAGTTCGATTGGGTCTGCGTGTTATGAAGTATTTACGGTTTAAGAAAAGTAAATAAAAACCCTTTTCAAATTTCGTGTTACATAAAAACTTTTTGGGTTATAGAGTCGATAAATACATCAGAAAATGGATCTTCATGGGTATATTAAGTATGAATATTCGAAATATTTTTATTTTTAACTGATTATATATATATATACAAATTTAAGAATTTTGTTTCTATTTAACAGGTGGAATAGAAACATATTTCATTGTTTTTTTTTGTTTTCGTGTACTACTGTTTTACCAATTGATTGTCGGGGAAAAAAAAATTTTAATGTCAATTGTTTTTAAACAACGATGGATGACCAAACATTTTAATATATTATCTTTGATAAAAAAAAAAAGTATCACAAATCGTTTATCAATGATTATCTGTAAGGAGGTAAAAAATATAAACTGAAAGTTTCAAATTCATTTATTCTCATACTTGTGTGTATAATACGATTTAGTAGAGGTTCAGTATCGAAAACACGAAAACTCGATTGTTGGGATATTGAATCAATACATTTCTCTAAATTGTTTGTGTTCATCCCATTTTATGGAAATTGTTTGATCACCGGTTATTAAAACCAGAAAAAAAAAATGTTATTTGGATTTTGCGATTGAAAGATTTCAAAAATTCATAAAAAAAATCAAATCATCTTTTCTGATAATTTATTCGAATTTCGAACCAAATTCATAGATAATAATAAATAATGGATACGCCATTTCTATACAAGACCTGTATGAATGTTTGGTCTTGCAGCATGATAGACTTGGGTGATTATTATTTATATCGTGTGATATGATGAGAAAAATAAGTACAAGTATTTTGCATTGATAAGAATGTTATAGCTGCACAACAAATCAGATAAAACATTGAAATATAAACAAAACGCCTAACTAATAAACTAGGAGAGCAGACAGTCTCTTTCAGGACCACGTTTTACCAACAAATGTCGTATCCATGTATTTATCATCTATGACCGACGTACGTTGTCGGCTTGAATTTATTATCAGAATAAAATTGCCTCGTGAAGGTAAGAACGTTATCTGTGTTTGTGCTGATCGGTTTTCACGGTATTTCGATATTTTTAAGCGAGTTACAATTGAGTCAATTTGAATATTCGAAAAACGAATTTTTATTTCGCTTCGAAGTTAAAATATCGTAAAAATAAAAAACCACAAACACGCGCGTCACTCGGAGTTCTAGAACAATAAAATCGGTTCAACTCGAAGTATAATTCTGATCAGTGGCGCAACTAAGGGGTGTGTTTTGGGTGTCTGAACACTCCCCTTAAACCATATTTATGGAAATTTTATTCAACAAGTATTGAAAAAAAAATCGTTTTAACTGTACAATTATAACCTCTATTAATACAGAGATTAACATGAAACATGCTTTGAAAATTCATATAGTTGAATATGCAACGCTAAATAATTTTAGTTATCTACAAATAACGATGTAAAAATGTTAACTCGTAAAAAAGGCAGTTGATTTTTCTACTTGAAATTCCTAATAAAAAAAAAATAAATTCATTTAAAAAAATAATGAATTCTTGTAAAGTGTCCATTAACATTGATTACAATTTTATATTTAAATAATTTATGGGTGGACAACCCCCTTGAAAAAATCCTAGTTGCGTCACTGATTTTGATGTGTAGTACGTCGATTAAGTCGCGTAGATGATTCGTGGCGTACACGGGGAGGTGCTTAGGGTCGCTCAAAATCTCGGCTTTCAAGTGTGGTGACGTAAATTAGTCATTCGATTTATGTTTTCGAAAAACGTAAAACGCATTAACGGGCGACGAAAAAAAGTTAGCTTCACTTTTACATCGACTACCGTGAATATAGACTATTGTCAATTTAGTTCGAATTAAATTAATTCAATTAAACGCGCTGTAACGAGTTGTCTCTGTCCTACAAACGAATGAGAGGCGAGTTTTAGAACCCCTGGTTCCAAAATACTGATTTTCAGACAAAGTCGTTTTCTACGGGTTTCAAAACCAAATTTGCGGACTTAGAGTAAAACAGTTCTATGATCAGTTTTTCTTTAAAAATTGACTTTTTCAAATATTCTTTATAATGTTTACGTTTTACACATTTTATGCTACAAATTAGTTTAATCCTAGAAATTGTTAATGAGGTATAAAAGCAAAGAAGTTTTATGTCTTTGAAAATAACAAATTCGTTAGTTTAGTAGGTATAAGATAGAAATTTTTTATTCCATAACTTTTTTTGAGGGTAAAAAGGTTCTTTACTGAAGTGCTAATAGGTACAATAATTATGATTTAAAGTAAAACAGACCTAATCCAGGTTTTTTAGTACCAATAACACAATAATAATATTAATACAATAATTATATAGAAAAATATTCTCTTATGAAAAACGCGGCCGTGTTTATAAATAGTTTTGCAATTTTTGATTACATTACAGATAGTCCTTTCTATAGAGTATAAAACCTTTTTACTAAGAATTGCTTTTTTTTGTGCTTTTATTTTTAGAGAATAAACTAACACAAATTGAAATAATTTATTTGTATGCAACATTACAAAAGATGACAAAGTGGTTGATTTTTTGGTAAAAACTATGAACAATGATCTCAGTGTGATAAAGAAATATTCGCCAATCAAACCATAAAAACGCTCTCCTGTAAAATTGCAAATTTTGACATAGAACTTTTTTACTCTAAGCCCGTGCAATAGAATTTTCTGCGGATTTCACTAGACCGGTTGGTTTTCGGTTAAACTCGGTTTTCGGCGAATGTTTAGCGTCACGATAACAATAATTTCGTTTTACCAAAAATTCTGACCGAACGAAAAATTCGAAATTAAAAATCTGGCCGGGCAACCAGCCGCTTGAAAATTTAAAAATATCGTAAAAACCACAAACACGAGGATAGTGTTCTTACCTTGGCGTTCGGCGGTGCATTCAACTCGAAATCGGTTTGGTTCGATGTGAGATCGCAATTTCGTACTTCGGTAAGTCGGAGACGAGCTACGACGTGTTTGAAGTCCTGTGAAATCGTCTCGTTTTACCATAGGCAAACAAAATAATGGGGAGGCTAACTAGGGGAGTGCTTCGCCCCGTTTGTCTGTCGTCGACGTGTTATTTAATACCCTCTAATCCGGTGTTTCTCAAAATAATGGGACTCAGTGACGTATCCAAAAGAGGGGGGTTGTTTGGGTCCCCTCCCCCCTAAGCTTTATTACATTTTAATATTACATGAATCAAAAATATATACATTTTTTTTTTTTAATCATGAATTTATAATTAAGATTTTATAATTGTTATGTTCAAAAAATAAATTACTGTATAGTTTATAATTATTATCAGCTTAGTTTGATTAAATTGACTATTGCATTCCGAAGATCAATTTTGAAAGAACGTAACAACATGTTCCTAAATTTCAAGGATATTAAAAAAATATATATAATATGTATTTAAAATTTTTATTAATATGGAAATTTTTTTTTTTTTAGTTTTGTTTTTTAGTACATCATTATTAATAATTAATAATGAAAAAAAAATTAAATAAACATATTTTATATATATTTTAAAATAATAAAAAAAAAAATGAAGTTGCTCTCTTGGTGTTTTAGGAATTGATTGTTATTTTCTTTTATTTCTAGACCCTCGATATATTACTCAAAAGTTAACAATTTTTTATTGTGATTCTATTGGCAAGTTAAGATCTAATAGATTAGAGTTTTCATTATATATTCATCGCGAAATTGAATTAACTTAAAGTTGAAAACTTAAAAGGTGATACAAATATCGTCATTGGATTAGCAATATTGCACTGATATTATTTTAAACTCTATTATTGTCGTTACTTATCATAATTATATTTCATTGATCATAAAAGACATAATATAAAATATTCTTCTTCTTAATTAAAATCAAAATTAAATATTTTTTTGTTATTTTACAATATTTATAATTCTTACAAAAATCCTAGTTACGTCCTTGATGGGAGGGGGGGTTGATCACGAGAAGTTTTTTTAACGATATAGATCCTATTAAACGTATGTTTTTAACCGAATCTCACTAGCAAGTGATTCAGTTACACATTTATGAAATATTATTCTTATTTATAAAAATCGGATGATAAAAATTATGAGTAAATACACGTTTTGGCTTCAGCCGTCTTTGGGTAACATAAAGAAATCATAAGTAAACAAAAAAAAAACACATGTGGTAAGATAATAATTTAAACCGATTTTATTTGTTAGAACTACTATTTTATCCTGTAAATGTAAAACCTGTTGTATAATCCACTGTAAATGTGAAACGTGTGATAGACATTCGGGAAAAATTTGAGTCGTGGTATCTACTAAAACGATTGAAAACTACTGCTCTAATCGCTAAAAAAATTATCGAGACGAAAATCCCGACTTTAATCATTACAATAATGATCTATGTCATCTCGCTCCCTCCTCAATTTTTTCGGGTTTTATAACGATTTTTAATTTCAGATGTACATCAAAAGTGATTAAAAAAAAAAAGTATGTACTTCGCTCGTCGGGGGTCATCTTCGCACGTCGGGTGGGATTCTGTTGACAGGTGTATTGAATTTTAAAGAAACGATAAATCATTTCTTCAATAAAACCATTCTGAACGAAGAAAGTTAATAATATAAAAAATAAATGAGAAAACAATAAGTTAAAAAAATGTCCAAAATTTTTTTTTACATTTCCAAAATTTTCTCGCGCCAAAATAATCTTTCTTATATTATTTTCTAGCTATGTTTAAATTTTCATAGAGTAAGAAAGTGTTAACATAGGGATGTTATTTGAAAAGGTGCAGGGTGTAACTCACACTCCCTTAATATTTGACGATTTCTAAATACCCCATAAAAAAAAAAAAAAAATAAGAATCTAATAAATACTGAGATGACTATACGTAAAGGTGTAGATATATTTTCTAATACAAATAAATAAAAAAGTAAATAATTTAAAATTAAAACTCAATCTTTTCCCGTAATATCGCTTTTAAAGTAAAAGGTTTTTTTTTTTAATTCAGTAATAATTTTTAATTTTAATCGAAAAAACTTTGTTAGGTCTAATTTATTATAGTATTAATTATTTGAAAATAGCTCATACAATAATGTAATTTTGGCTTGATTTAATTTTGACAATCCCTTAAAACAGGGATGACAAATCCATGGCAAGCGAAAAATTAAAACATTTTTACTACATAATATACAATATATTACATAGTTATATATATTTACTAATATAATATATATTAGGATAAAATATTTTCAGCATACGGCTTTTATTGGCCAATAACAATAATAATTATACAATTTCATCTGTAGCTAATGTAATAATATAATATAATATTGCGTTTAGTATGTTATTTATTGAGAGTAAGCTGCCAATATATATATATATATATCGGATATTCAACAACAAAAATCACACTAAGAAAGAAAATAAATAATTCACAAAGTAATATTATTATAATATTATTTATCTAAAAACTAACCTTTTTTTTTTTCATTAATACAATAATTACATATTAAAATTACAATATTTTTTCAATATTTAATAATATTTTTCATGGCACACTTGAAAAAAAAAAGTAATTTTTGGCACGTAGTGTTTAAAAGGTTTGCCACCCCAGCCTCAAAAACATCTAAACTCTTTGAGTTATCATTCCCAAACCCAAAATTTGTAAACGCAAATCGTTTACAACATGGCAAAATTTGAAAGCGTTCAAAACAATTATTGCATGAAGTATCATTTTTTTTTTTTTTTTTTTTTAACGAGTTCGAGAAAATGTAAAATTTTCTTTTATTAAATTATGGTATTTTCTGTTTTGAAATAGTTACAAGTATTGAGTCAGGGGACTAAAGTGTTATGTCTTTTGACGTGAGGAGGGCATTAGATTGTTAATTTTTGAAAGGAACTTTCTCCAAAAAAACACCGGCTGTATATTATTTGAGCATATGGCAGGGACGGCGCCCCCGACTATCATGAGGTCGTAGCGAATTATCGATTTCGGCACCCCCAAATTTTGGACCAAACGTATAGGGTTGTTGCAACGCGATATTAATGTTGTCATTAAGTTCACTTGTACGTCCGTGTTGAGCAAATGGTCGGTGGCCAAAAATCCGAAGTAGGAGAGAATGCTCATCACCACCAACGTCAAGAAAAACAGCTTAGCGTCTATCCGCAGTTCTTCGACTTCGTCCTCCGTGTTTTCCGAGGTCAGCCAAGCTTTGACCGAGCCCAGTAACGAATATCTAATTATCCGATTAAAACGACAAGCGTTAAAAAAGTAGAATAAAATAAATTACACAGCAAAGCGGAATAAAGTAAAGCAAAAAAGAATCAAAAAATCCGGAGATACTTTGCACCAAAGGGTATTATTTGTTCTTCGGGTCAGGTACTCTTGGCGGGTGTGTAGAATTTTAAAGGAACGATAAATCGTATAATTCAATAATACGATTCTGAACGAAGGAAGTTAATAATATAAAAAACAATAATAATAAAATAATTGTATTAATAAGATGTTCTTTACAATAATTTTCCTCAAATATATTAGGCAAAAAATAGGATATATTTTGAAATATTTCAACAAATGTTTCATGAAAGTTTCATGAAATATTTCACTTTGATGAAAAATAAAAATAAAAATTTGATTTACAGCTATGGTAGGAAATGCAGTAAACACCAGTTAAGTACACTTAAATTAGTGAAAAATGTTATAGGAATGTATAGAGGTAGTAGAGGTAATAGAGGTAGTACATTACACAAATTAAATAATAGTTCATATAAACACAGTTAAAAAAAAGGATTAAAAAATATATTCAATTATTTTATTCACCTATGTTTCTTTTTTTTTTTTTTGATATTTAATAATTACTAATTAGTAATTAGATATATTTAAAGTTCTTATTTATTTATTTATTTAAATTTTCAATTTTGGCGTAAAGCTTATAATGTATCATGTTTACCAATGATAATAATATTATCATTTTAATCGTCAAAGTAAAACTACATCATATTTTTAAACAATATAATGTTTCTTATTATTAAGTAGAAAACAGCAGTTCACTTATAATTTTCAAAATTATAGTTTGGAAAACTAAACATAATAGTTGTTTAATTATTATGAATATGATTTCATCGGAAAAGTGTAAATTTCATGTAAAATATGTCATACTTATAGACCTTGGTCCAAATGAATGTCCGATTTTAAAAAGTATTCACAGAGTGAATTAATAATATAAAAAACCATTCATAATAATCTCATTATAAAACTACAAAATCCTTTTAGTTTTGGGGAAAATTCTAAACTAAAATATATTATCAATATTTAAAAAAAAAAAAAAAATACGAAAACAGAATATTCGATGAGTTTATGATAATAATCATCCAAATAATTGTTTGGCTGAAATAGGATATTCTATAGTTTCACGACTAGTGAATTTATTACTCTGAAATTTAAACTCCTTGACTACGCGTACTGTATTCCGTTATACAGAGAGCACTACACACGAGTCGTCAGATAATGTTTCACACGTACATTTAAGGCTGAAATGGACACGAAATTAAATACCGTTGTTACATTCGATTCCCATAGTGGCAGTCAAATGATTTTGTGGAAGGGATAGAGGGATGTGGTTGATTTTAGATAATGGTAGAAGCCACTAAGTTTAACACATATTTCCGGTAAAATTTCAAATGATATGATATTCTTTGGAAAAGCAATTTTTCTCGGAATCCCCAATAATATTTCAATAGACAATGAAAAATTACTGGAAATTGAGTAAAAACGCATAACGTGTGCATTTTAAAATTAAAATTTTTTTTATTGAAAAATAATAAATTGAACATTTGATACTGGATTTGAAATAAATTAAGGAAAAAAGTTTCAAATGCGTTTTCATCAAAATATATGTGGTAGTTTTCCCAAAATTTTGGAAAAAACTATTGAATATTTGGAAAAATAACCTCGTTAAAGTACAAATTATGATTCAAAGAGTTGGTGGTCGAAACTTTTAACAAGTATTTCTATGTAAAAAATGGAATACAGAAAAAAACATTAAATAAACATATTTATAAAAACACTGAAATCTAAAAATGGTAGATTTTAATCGTTATTATTTCATAATATTAATAACTTATTGTTTTAAGATTTCATTATTGATGAATACAAGGCTTACTCATATGAAATAAGTCTAATAAATACATTTAAACTTTTGTTAATATCATTTGAGTCAATTTACAGCTTAGTATAAAACTAAAAATAACAGCGTTGTATAAACTATTATACTAAATTTTCTCTCAGAATCATTTTATTGAAGTACCTAAAGATTTCTTGTTTCTTTGAAGTTAAACGTACCCACTAAAAGTATCTTACGCGATAAGTGAATAATTACTTATGGTGTGAATTTCGTTCATGTTTTTAAAATTTACTTTGATCGTTAAAAACGGAATTTGAGGTTATGAGATCAATTTATTTATTTCAAATATAAACTGTAAAAGTAAATTAATATAAATAAAAATTTTAATTTAATGACTGAATTCAGTGTCAACAATGTTACGCTATATTAGAACGTTTTGAAACATTGTTTTACATAATAATTATTATGTAGGTTACTATTTTATTATATTAGATTATTATTATTTCACATAATATTATAGATATTTGAAAAACGTTCTTGGGAAATCTATATCCCTTCCTCCCCTCCCGTTTGACCACCATTGGATTTCTATATAGTATGTTGTCAGTGGCGCAAAAAGGGGTTCTAAAAAATACTATACTAACCCTATACCTGAAATCAACATCTTAGCATCTTCAAATTAAGAGAAAATTATGCATTTTGGTACTTTTTACAATCGTTATATTATGATATGCTTTAAAATTGTTATTGAATCCGCTTTTATCAGTTATTAATTTAATCACATAGAATAAATCACATGAAACTATTTTCAAAATGAACTACTCTTAGATAAGAATATGATGTAAAGATCAGCAGACCCCAAATAATAAAAATAATATCGATTGACAATTGGAAATGAAATAAATTGCTATTCAACACCGATATAAGGTGTACATCATATTTTTCAGCAATTAATTCAATGGTACAAAATCTAAAGTTCAGATTTTCACAAAATCAATTTATAGAAATTTTATGAGAAACAATTTTATATAAATAGTCAATATTTTATCAATTATATTTAAATTATTAATTTTATTGATGTAGCCACTGAATGATTTTGTAAAAATCTGAACTTGAGATTTACAAATGTTTAAAATTAATTTAATTGTTTGGTATGACTTGATAATGGTTAAAAATATTATTTTAATACTTCAATTTTAGGATATATAAATATAAATTTTTTACAAAAAAAATTATTGATTTTGAGTTTAAAACATATGTAGTTCGAAATTTTTAACTAATTTAATGTTTAGAGGTAAAACTCTCTCGTCTATATAAATGTTTTAAAATTTTAGTACCCCAGGATTTTGTCTCCAGTTGCGCTTATATTACTGTAAAATTTAGAGATTCACCACCTCATAGACCACATATATTTTCAGTAGATAAATCAAATTCAGTCATACTTTGGGGAGGTGGCTATATTTTGAAATTTTAAATTTATCCCCTCCGCCACCAAACAAAGGGGAAAAGAACCGAAAAATTGAGTAAAAAGACAGTAATATATAAAGTAAACTGAAAGTGAAATCAATTTTAGTAATTTGGTTGTAGAAAACTTAATATAGGTACTACAGAATCTTGAGGTTTTAACCAATTATCAATGTAAGTGTAATACAGACTGCAAAATTTTCAAAACATTTTTCAACTTTTAAAATAAATATACATATATATATTTAATGCTCAGTATTATGAGCTGAAAATGTAGTACAACCTTACTCAAATATGCCTTTTTTTAAATCTGTGATGATAAATTTGTACTTTCTTTAACGATTTGTAGAATGCATATTAGTCATAAATGATATCTCATAGTTTACCATATCGATATTCAGAATCGTATCGTCAAAAATAATTTCTCTTATTTTTTCGTCACTCCAAAAGTGCCGAAAAATAGGCATTGTCACTGGTAATCGTTACAAAAGAATTTATAACATTTTCAAAATCGCTTTTGGGGTTTTAAATGTCGTTAAAATACTAAAATCTGAGGCCATAACTAAGGGGAGGGTTGGGTTGGGGATTCAAATTCCTCCCAAAAATTGTTTCGTTTTATAATATAATTGTATAAAATTTATATAATGGTGTGGTAAAATAATTATTTCAGTCTAGAATAATCTATAAACATTGTGAAATTACGTCGAATAAATAAACATAATTTAGGGTGTTTGTGTTTTTGTCCTTTTAGCGTACCTATTTTTGGAATTATCATAAACATAACAGCAATACTAGTCAATAACGCTTCGTGTACTCTCGTGTATAAACGAATTACAGCTTTGGCCTATATTACAAATAAGTAATAACAATATACATAGGCGTGGCCACGGGGTGTGCAGGGTATGCATTTGCACACCCTGCGAGTTCTACCTAAAAATGATTTTTATGGATTAATTGAAATTACAACTGTAATTTTGTATGCAAATACCAGTATATTATAATAACAATTAATTATGGGGAATGAAACATATCTGAAATCTAATGATAAAATTTGTTTTTACTAAATTCAAAGTTAAAAATGAGGTTTGAGGATTGAAAAATATTTATATTTTACATAAAATATCTATAGTGTCATACAACTATTTAAACAAATATAAAAAAATGATTGCTAAACAATTGAGATTTTTTTTTCAAGGCTATTAAACTTATTACCTAATAAACTTGTATTAAATTTTTAGTTATGTTATCAAGAGTACAAAATTGTATAAGGAAAAAATTTACAAAATACGAGTCATTTTTAAAGTTCAATATTTATCCTAAGAGAGGTCATATTATTTTCAGTATGTATTACATTGTTATTATTTTTGATATTAGGAGGAAATTTCAAGTTTCTATTACTAGTTTTGGAGTTACAACTAAATTATAAAAATCAATACTACGAAAATCTGATTTATAGCATATTATAACACATTTACTTAAATTTTAAAAAGTTTTTCCTTATTTTTGAAAAAAATATTGAGAATTAAGAAATAATTATCTCTA
>JAIPRM010013276.1:0-11529 GCA_025469315.1 Stegophylla sp. TES_Ste_2020 | reverse complement strand
ACGTAACTGCTATAGCAGTCTTGTGACCATATCAGTAGAAAAAAAGTCACCATTGGTAACCAACTGCTATAGCAGTTGTTAATTTTTATTTATTACATGTATTTATATATTTATTTGTAAAAAAAAAAGCTCTTACATATTTTTATGCTACACCAATACTTATTCAACTACAGAAGTGATGCTGGAATTACAGTCAAGTGCATGACTGCTATAGCAGTGATGTCCGTCAACGTGTTAAAATGCATTTATTT
The DNA here is from genome assembly GCA_025469315.1 of Stegophylla sp. TES_Ste_2020. Classification (NCBI taxonomy): domain Eukaryota; kingdom Metazoa; phylum Arthropoda; class Insecta; order Hemiptera; family Aphididae; genus Stegophylla; species Stegophylla sp. TES_Ste_2020. The sequence continues at coordinate 11,278 of JAIPRM010013276.1, read as the reverse complement.
TCTAGTGATATTTTTAAGTTCTCTTAAAGTCTTTTTTGCGTTTCATCAATGCATTAAAATCCTAAGCCTATTTATAATGAAAGTGCACGCAATAATAAAGATGGGCATGTTGACGCAGTGCGTTATCGATGCGTCGGCCTCACAACGCAGACACCGATGAATAGCAAGCTGGTATGTATCAAAAAAGTGGAAAGATAAGTCACCGTGGCCCAGTGATTACAAGTCGTGTATAAATCATTGAAATCCGTAGCGTAAACATAATTTTCCGCATTCATTTTCCAATATTATCGTTCACCTATATGGCACGCCGCGTCACATCGAACGTCGTTTCACCACGACAACACGTATAAAGCAAAATATTTCGCTGATGATACGTGAACATTTTAAAAGGTGACACTATTCTCGTGTGTGTGTGTGTGTGTGTGTGTGTGTGTGTGTGGCCGAGATTTGATAGTATATCGCTCACGACATTGAACCGGCGAAGGGGACGAGTGAAAGGGTTTTTCACGTCGGATAAATAAACAATAATTACACGTATAATATTAGACGGTACAGGTACAGCCTTTATTATTGATTTTGATTTATGAGACGTGCAATGATGATGATGATGATGGTTAAGTGCACCCGAAGGAAACGATCTATCGTCTGATAATATTTTCCGCGTCAAAAAAAAGGTTATTAACGGAGTCATTGATAGACACATTATGTGTGTCTATCAATGGCAAATCCAGTGAATCATCAAGGGGGTAGGGATAGTTAAAAAACATCCAATAGATACCATTCATGCTTTAATAATATAATTTTTAATTTCACCGTTTTTAATTGATTCTTACAAACTGGTATCAACAATTAAATTCATACAACATTTTTATACTTAAAAAAACAACACACATTTTACACATTTTACTGAATTCGCACCATGGGTATTCTTCACTCCTTGTGTGCTCAACGTGGATGTATTGGATTTTAAAGAAACAATACATTACGTATTGCTTTGATAAGACAATTCTCACCGGAGCTTCAGTTTATTCAAGACAATTTTACTTAAAAATTATAAAGTTTGTTATTGTAACAAAAAAAAAGAAATATTTTTCTTCGGCTAGTTTTAAATATCATTAAAAACTTAGATAAAAATGTTTTATGAGAAAAAAGTATTAGAAAAAAAAAATAGAAAAATTTAATTTTCACACATTACAAATTTGTTTGCAGCAAAATATTTCTCATATTATTGTCTATCTATATTTAAATTTTCATAAAGTTTGGATTAAGAAATAAATAAAATAAAGGTAGTCTCATCATGTTTGAGGAAATTGTTCCTAAATTTTGGAAAACTATTGAAATTTTAGGAAAATTACATTTTAAAAGTACCATATAGAGGCGAATTCTGATTCAAAAATTTGTTGGTTGAAACTTTTGGACAAGTATTTCTATACAAAAAAGTATTTACAAAAAAAAAAAAAAAAAAAAAAATAATGGATCCGCCACTGATGTCTATTATTATGATGGAAAAGAAAAAGTTACCAACTGTGTTCGTAATTCGAAAATATAATCATTAATATACCTATGCATTTGGTATACTATAATTACGTGGGTACCACACCAGAGCATAGTAATTATCATCGTATTTATAACGTTATTATCTTCGTTGAAATTATACTTTTTTTAATTAACGCACTGTAATTTTATTCATTAACGTTTTCATTTCAGCGAGCTATTTAAAACGAAAATTTGCATATCGTTTTCATGTTCACCATAAAATATATATTGTGCACGCTTTTTTAAACGTTTCCATTATATCATGATTATTTCGAAAGCGGCCCTAAGTATTATTAACTCGTAAAAAAAATTTGCATGTTTTAACTTTAAGATTTGATACAGGTAAAACATTTTTAGTAAATTCTTTGCCGTCCGGATATTGTACAATATATGGAGACCGAAACAATTTATAATACATAATATGTTGGTAAGTAGGTTAGATTAATTTTCTTAGATCAGTTATATTTTTGAAAGAAGAATTTCATTTTTACGATCAATTTTTAGGGCTAGGGCAAAAGAAAAAAAAAATTTATTTTATTTAGAGTTATGATAATTTAAACATTATTTATTTTAACTCGTTTGCAAATTTAAACGTCATTACCTTCTGCATTAAACGTTATATTTTTTAATTTTTGCGTTGATTCAGATTTTTTATAGCGTTTCCTAAATTAATATCAATAAAATATACATCATTTGATATTAGCGTATACTGTTCACCTTTTTTATTTCAACCGTTTTTCGTCTAGTATATCGTTAAAATAAGAGTTAGGATTTTAATACCCTGAAAATTCCAAAAAGTGCCCTTACAAAAATTCAATAATGTCTAAAAAAAACTTAAAAAGTAGACTAAAAATATACATTTAAAATATATTTATATTAGCATAAAGTTTTTAAAAAAATGATATTAAAAGTGCACACTGAAAACATTCTTAATACTCTAAAATAGTATTATAATATATTGCATCAATTTTTTTTTTTTTTTTTAATTATAATCATTTTTGTATTAGTAAATTATATTTGATGAAATTGATTGATTACCTACATAAAAAAAAAAAAAAAAAGATTAAAACAATTATAACAGACATGACTGTCACGTGAAAAGATTTTATAATATGTTATATTTATGTAAAAATCTAAAAATTTAATTTTGAATCCTAATTTTGAATCGAAAATCTCGAAAAATGTGTTGAAAAATCGATAAAAAAATCATAAAATCGAAAATTGTCAAAAAATTTGTTCAAAAGTACATGGAAACGACTTCTTGGTAAAACCAGTATCGCAAAGCAAACGTTGGAAAATAATACAAAGCGCATCGAAAACTGCAATTCTAGTCAAAATCGTAACGCACTAATAATCGTTTTCTAGACCTGTTTATCGCGAGTATACTGTCAGTTGTTGTTTGCTCGTATGAAAACCGAAATCGAAAACCGTTTCATATGGATAGTGATGAAATTGAACGAAACATAAACGAAGTAATAACGAGAATTACGATAACAGTGAAACGGGAAAAAAAGACGTCATGAATCCGTAATCACGAACTGTTTTTTTTTCGATTTTACAGCGTTTTACTGGGGAATAATGTTGTCGTACTCTTAATAATATCGTAAAAACGAGGGAATGATTATGATGTATCGTTGAATATACCATGTACGGCAGCGTCAGTGCGTTGATAACGTGCGGGAATGTTTCCCGTTTACGAAGGATAAAATTTCAAAATACATTCGTTCGACTGTTGAGAGTTTTAAAATTGAAATAGATATTATAATATCGGCCATAACGACAACGGAATAGATTATATTAATATTATAGATAATATTGGCCTTAAAGACTCTTCCACGTAGTAATAGTAGTAGTAGTTGTAGTAGCAGTAGTAGTAGTTGTAGTATAAAATTCTATCGACCAGTTTAGACGCAGACCTTTTTCCGTGCGCAACCAAATGACCTTTCGAATATTTTGTATACCGTGTCGGGTTTTATGTTCCCACCCGCGCTCATATGCGTATATACGCCAAAACCCCACCAACCACCACCACAACCACCACGGTGACGCTCACCCTATCACCGTCCTCGTCCTCGTCGTCGTCAGTATCCCGTAAGGGTTTTTTGAGCTTTCGTGTTTGCTTACAATTCGTTTTATTACCGAGTTCCCAGAGTCTTCTCGTGCCTTCATGTAGAAAAGTAACGGACAGAAAAAAAAAAAATACCATAAAAGAACCTATATAGGGTTAAATGCTTATATGTATATATTATGCACGAGTGTTTTTTTTTCTCTGAATGCGGCGGCTCCCGTGGCAGAGGGAAAAGTATATTCGTGACGTCCGCACAAGTCTCGTCAGTCGAGGCAATTTTCAATTTCGAAAACACCGGCATAACGTCTCGTGTACAATAAAAGAGCGGTACCACCATCGTTCATAGTATCTCATATTATATTCCTATCTATTACTTATGTGCCCAAGTCACCGATTTCACCGTTAGTACAAAGCGCAGTGGTGAGCTACGATAAAACCCGATGGTGTACCATATTTATTCCGTGAAATTCTCAAAAAAAAAAAAAAAAATGTAAACAACCCACAATCTGCCCTCTGATCGGTGTTACCGCTGGTAGAAAAATAATGATTTTCGATAAATTATCGTTTTTAACTAACCTTTCCCGGTTTCTTTTCATACCTATGTCAAAAATTATTTTGTACAATAATTATAGCAAAAATTTTTGTACGATAATTTAACTTCTTGTATGTGCCACACTGCTTTAAAGATAAATTCGGTTTATCAATGAATTCGTAAGTGCAACATAATAATACCAAAGCCGTAGCTAGCATGACATTTTGGGAGGGGTTTAGATTATAAAGACGTATTTTGACTAAACAAAATTAGGACAAAAAAATTTCTCAACAAAATCTGTTTGCAATATAAATAATTACATTATCATGAAGTTTATTAAAAGTGGAAATTATAAATTATTTACCGAGCACCTTTTTAATTTGTAATCACTTGTATTGCATAAAAAATGTTGAATAGAATATCATACAGGTTTATCCGCTAATATTCAATATAAACATTGTATTATTATCTCTACTTTCTATAATTAATATTATTAGAATTCGAAATTTCAGCATTATCTCGGGTAAAAGTGGGCTGTATTGATATAATTTTAAGTTTGCGAAATTGGACGACGACCTTTTTTGGAAAGTGTGCTTTTTGACTTTTTGTTCGTCGTCGACAGACGAAACTGCGAAATCCGCACGAGTCATAATAATTATTCGCGTGGAATTGAAAATGTTATTTTCAATATTTGTTTTTCATTTATACATACTAATACATGTAAATGTACACCTATACGTTTTTTTCGATTTTTTTTAATTAAATTTAACGATTCTGACACATTTAATGTGAGTACATTTCCCGTTTCCAATTTCCGGGGGAAAATTTGAAACTATGCCCCCGAGCATAATATGTTTTAGTAATAAAAAAATCAAAACTCCAGGTGATTGAGATTTCACGGAAGGACTCACAGACGTGGATGCCATTGAAAATTAAGCAGATCACTGGAACAGATTCTAAGTCATCGATTTTAGTCTCTTAATTCGGGTACACTCAGATCTTGCAAGGGACGATATGGTTTTCGGGCTGTGTTAATGGATTTTGTCGTTTTTGCTATTCTCTCGGAATTTGCTATTTTATTCCGGAGCACGCATAAATTGTTATGTAACCTCGTTTAAATGTAATTATGGCTATAATTAAAAAACCCTTAAACAAAAGTTTCTTTTACAAGAGATTAAAGTTTGAATTTCTGACATCCAAATGAAGTTTACGTGTAATGAACGATTTTTTTTTTTTTTTTTTTTTTTGATATTAAAAAATATTCTTTTAACCTTTATTCCTCTCGTGATCAGAAATGTTAATCTAATCTAAAAACCTAAAGGCGTATCATGATTTATTACATGTTCATGAGAAATAATATTTTTCGCTATACTTTGTTAACGTGATTTTGGAGATTTTCAATTTTCTCAAATGGAAACCACTGCTATTAATAATAACTCATAATTCCGACATTTTAATATTTATGTATGCTATCAACAGGCTCAGGATTTAAAGCATTTACCTATTATTTTGGTTTAACTTAAAATCTACAGAGGTGCATTATAATATGAACATTCATAACACGTTATAACGATTTGAAATTAAAAATTCAAATGAATATTTTTGTTTATTTCAAAAATTTAAAAAAAAAGTGTTTTTTACTAGTTTTTCTGCATTTTTTTGGGGTATTTTCTACTCAAAAGAACTTGTAATAACAATCATGTATTTTTTTTCTATATTTTTTCAATGGTTATTCGTGTTAGAATTAAAACTAATAATAATTATTATTTGTTCACCTTTTTTTTATTCTATTACCTAGTAATATGTATACTCAATTCGTACTTTCATTTTAAATTTGTTATTTTTTAATAAATCGTTTTATTGAGTATTTTAATAATTTAACAAAGAATCCTAAGAAAAAATCATTTTGTGTAAATAGTTTGAAGAATCTTTAAAAAAACAACACAAGTAGCACAAATTGTATAATAAAATATTGATAGATTTTCAGGCGACAGCCATATTTAAATACATATATATATACATATATATTTAAGGGATGGTTAACATTTTTAAAATTGCTAGTTTTTATACTTTAAAGCGCATATTTAGTAACATAATATAATAACGTAGTCAAGCATTTATTTTTATGATTTAAAGCGCTTTAAATCCTGAGCCTTGGTTACCAGTGTATCTACATAGTACATTAAACGAGTAAATTGAAATATGTGTACCTACCTTCCTAGGAATTGGATGTATTTTATGTCCCAGTATATTGTATGCATTTATAGACGTACATTATATTACACAGTATGACGTATAGCGTATACAGTATTCACTATACATTATTATTATGATGGCGTTAATTAACCACACAAATGGAGTGGCCGTGGATGGTGTACACGAAAGTGACTCATGTTTTATTTTACACCTGTTTTATCAAATAAATATTAAAAAATTTAAAAGAAAAATATTTAGTAAAAGCATAGTTTAATTTAAAAAAAAAAAAAACTAAAAAGATGTGTAAATTTTATAATTTTTTACAATCATTTGGGGGTAATTTTGAGTAAGGATTTTCAAAAATCAAACGGTTTAGAGTTTAGGTTTTGAGAGTTTACGGTATCCGTGCATTAGTGCCACAAGTGGTCAAAGCGCAATTTCCAATAACTGTAACTCACTGTTAACGAGTTAATGTTTTTCAAATACCAAAATTTATTTTCAAAATATCTTCAGGTTATGTTTGTATGTAATAATAATAAGAACAAAAAAGAGTATTTGTTAAATTATAAAAAGTCAACTCCCAAAAGGTTATAAATATATTTTTTTAACATTATTAAATTTCCATTTTCTGTTTTTATATGACTGTTAAAACGAATTTTAAAGTATAAAGATATAAAATAAATATTAGTATTGGTTTATAATCTATAACTCATGTCATTGAACCCCATCTTTACTATATAAGTTTTAGATTCTGAACGAAGTAAAGAAGCTAGTGTTTTTACAATAATATTTATTTTTTCTTTCTCTTTTTTTTCTATATACACTTTTTCTTATGGATCTACTTGTCCAAAAGTCTCTATCAGTAACTAGTAGATTTGTCTCTATACTTTAGAGGTAATTTTTTGATTTCTCAATCTTCAATTTCTTTTTTCCGAAAAAAAACTACCCAAAATTTGACAAAATGATTCGGAAACTAACATTTTTTGATCCGAAATTTATTAAAATTTAAACATAGATAAACAAAAATATGATAAACATTTTGGCACAAGAAAATTTTGAAAATATGAAAAAAAATTTTTGACATTTTTCTAACACTTTTTTTTTCTATCTTTATTAGATAAAAAAAAAAGTAAAGTAAAGTAACGTAAAGTAAAGTATAGACAAGAAAGCCGGACATACTTCGCACCACGAATATTTTTCGCATTTCGAGTCAGATACTCTTGGTGAATGTGTTGAAAATGACTGTTATCTTTCTTTATATTATTAACTTCTTTCGTTCAGAATTATCTTATCGGAGAAATAATTTATCGTTTTTTTTAATATTATACACACTCTTCAAGAATATCTGACCCGAGGAGTGAAGAATATTCGTGGTGCGAAGTATATACGGCTTTTTTGTCTATACTTTACTATACTTTTTAAGTTATTAAATTATCATTGAATACCAACACTTATTAGTTTTAAGACAATAATCATTATATTCTATTTTGCACGAGCAATGATCATTTATAAAATAAAATGTATCTTATAAAATATAATTTTAATTTGTATAAATATGAGCACATAGTTTTAACATTGGATCATATTTTTACTATAATTATAAAATACTAAAATAATTATAAAGGGTACATTATTTTAGTTAACTTGACAACTTATCATCACGATCTATGTGTTTAAGTAGGTATGTATTTTAAATAAAATATAAATAATGAGAGTCAACAATGTATTATTTAATATAAATTCAAAACTAAAATCACAATAAACATAAAACATATTTTTTTTTAAACAAACGCAAAAATCAAAACTTGAAAATTTCGGTGAAATTTCTTTTTTTCAAAATAAAAATTTACAAGCTTACATCACTAGACAAGACCGGACTAGAAGTGCATAACCGTCGATTTTTGCACGCATTATACACGCGTACAATAATAATATAAAGCCATCTGTAACATGACACTATCCGTCACCCTGTATATTCGCATGTATACAATATATTATAATGTATATATATACGCGTGTAGTATATAATATTATAATGTTATTACTATTATCATTATTATTATTACGTATTATTGTGGTCAACCGTATTCCACGCGTGGTCGGCGGCGCGTAATAACAGTAATTCATCGTGACGAATGACGAATGGCGTGCATTATTATTCGCAGCGAAATGTTTTTGTGCGACGCGTCTACGTATGCTCTGGGTGGCCTGCGTACGTGTTCGCCCAGTGGCATTACACGCGTATAATAATAATAATAATAATAATATTTTATGAATGACTTCAATGAGCACAGCCCGCCCGCCGCTGACTCTCTTTGATTTATAAATTACAATGTTTACGCGTGAATACGTGCGAGCGTGTGTGTGTGTGTGTGTGTGTGTGAGAGAGTGAGAGGGAAAGAGAGAGAGAGAGAGAGAGTATCTGTTTCTGTTCGTATGCGTGAGAGGGTTCTAAAATTGCAAACACATTTTTATTTCTATTTTTTCGTTGTAGAAAAAATATATTTTCGGAATTTCAAAATTAATCAAACACGTGACGTAGTACTAACTGGCTATTATCACCGTTCGGTAAATGCTCTGTTGCTTAACATAGGCCAGTGGTGGTTCTCAACCAGGGTCAGGACATATCACATCCGACCAATGTAGGGACGACGCGCAATACTGGAGGGGAAAAAAAATACTCGGGAATATTCATTGTGACTTAGATCAGAATCCGTGCTTTTCGAACGTTTTAGTTTAGTTCTGCAGTGACAAATAAGTATTTCATTTTCGGCTCATCGACGCCTTTATCCAATAAAGTGATCTCGTGAATATCACTAAATATTATGATCGCGGATTATTTAGATAACATAAGATGACATAGTTTCAAATTCTCGTGGTAAAAAGTGATATGACACGAAAAAATTGAGTACTACTGACACATAGGTAGTGACGTCTTTGTGGGTAGAATGAAAGTAATAATAATATTATAATATTATTAATTAATTATTATTATAATATTAAATTAATAATCATCAACTATTCTGGAAATACTAATAATACAAAAATTTTAAGATTTTTAACCGAATATTTTATTTTATTCGCGTTGTCTTTACGTACTAAGTGAAGAATTTCGGGTGCAATCAATATTGTGCATATTTTATTTATAACGTGTTTGTAAATATGTTTCCAGCATTGATGTACGTAACTTAGGCATATTGAGTTGAATTTTAATAATTTTTCCACTATTTTGAACTCACAGATGAATCCCTGAGTGTTTTATAATAATACATGTAATAATTTATAACTATGTCACCAATGATATTATAATAAAAATATTATAATTTACTGTAAAAATTATCAATTCCTTAAAACTGTTCAAGCTGTGCTTGAATTACCAATAATTGAATTAAATTCTATAGTGATTCAATGACAACGATTAGTTTATGACGATAATTCATTTTTGTTTGACTAAAAAGGTAAACTTCCTTATTTAATACTCATACAGAGGTTTTATATTATTATAAATATATAAATAATTCTAATTATATAAACATAATGTTTAATCATGAAAACGAAAAACAGCGACGAAATAATAACTTCAAACTATCACAAGAAATATTCATAAATAATTCCCAAGAGTTCTTAGAATGTGTAGAAGAATGTTTTGTAAAATAAATTTTCTAAGATTTGTAAGCAAAATCATCCTCTTTAGCTCTTTTTTAGAAATAAGTAAATTAAAATTCTCATCCTTCCCTCGAAAAGAAATCTCATATACGACACTGAACGTAGATACTGTGTAAGTATGACATTTCCATTTCGTATTTATAAAAATCCTACCACGACAAGTGTTCTTACTTTTCGGCTCTGTGTAAATCGCCAATCGAATTAGACGTTTGAAATTCGAGGTCAACCGTGACGAGTCGGTGCACGTCGAGAATATTTTTCGCGTCTTTCTGGACGACACACCGATCTTGCAGTAAGTTTCAGCTAAAACGCTGGATATAAAAGTCGATTCACGTATCCGAATCGCAAGTACCATGTACACCGGAAAAGATAACTATAGTCATAGAAATTTTTAACAAGGTGTGTGAGGACAATTTTTTGTGTACACCCATACTCTTGGCCCTTAATATATTTCATTGTCAGGTTAGTTTCGTCCAGCAAATTCTAAAGAACACAACTTGACTCTGAACAGTACTTTAAAGAGGTGATTTTCATAATAATTATCAATAATTTTTTTCAAAAACAACAAAATACTGTTTTAAATAAGAAATAAAGTAAGATGTGCAGATTGGAGACGTTCAAAACTAAACCTGGCCGACAAAAGTTTCTATAACACATAACTATATTGTCAAGCCTATTTTAACTTATTAAAGTTAAAACTAGAACTCGGATGTTTATGACTTTGTGGATTTTTTAGCGCAGCTAAAATGATACCCAAGTACGATACGAATTAAATTCATGAAATTCAGATTGGAAATAAGCAAACTTATTTTGCATATATTTACATATTTTACATCTTTGTGCACATAAATGTATATTTTGCTTATTTCTAAATTTAAAATACTCAATATCATTTTTTTTTTCAAATAGTTACTAATTTTCATTGACAAATATTAATTGTACATATATTAGTGAATTCACTAGGCAAATATACGATTTTTAAGAACACGGCATTCGAATATTGTAAAATACGAGCATAAATCATTGAATAAACGCGAACGGAGTTGTAAAGATATTATATTTAATGCATCTGAAGTCATATAGTCGCCTATTTTGTCATTTTAGATTCTGAACGAAGTGAAGAAGCTTATGATTTTACAATGATGTTTATTTTTTTTTATTTTAGATTCTGAACAAAGTGAAGAAGCTAGTGTTTTTACAATGATGTTTATTATTTTTTTTTTTCTTTTTTTTTTTCTGTTAACACTTTTTCGTATAGAAATACTTGTCCAAAAGTTTCG
>JAIPRM010013275.1:0-11531 GCA_025469315.1 Stegophylla sp. TES_Ste_2020 | reverse complement strand
AGAACATTAAACTTATGCAATATCTGGGTCTTTGAGAGTTTTTTCTTTTTTTTTTGGAGGGGGGCTTAGCCTCTGAAGTCACCTTAATTGGGCCTAGACTAGACTCCTTCTAATTTACAATCTTGTTTATACATACAGTAAATGTTTTGGTTTTGTAACTAAATTTTGGACCCCCCCCAGAAAAATTTGAAAATACGCCACTGGTTGAGGGCATAAACTACCATCCATTCATAGAGCGCTCGTCTTTTGTTTTCGATCCACGTCGTACCGATCTTTATTATGTAACATCGTTTTTATATATTTCAGTCAAATACGGTTATGCTCTGTTCTCGAGCGTTTTAAACGTTTAGTAAATAATTTAGGTTATCGATTTATAACTTAACAGGTCCAAGAAGTTACAATACGACTGTTGTAGCTGCACTCAGGGTCGTCCTTAGGTTTATTGCTACCCAAGGCGATTTTAATTTACGCCACCCCTATTCGAAATTAATTCAATTGGGGTAAAGGGTACAGAAAAAAAAAAAGTATCTAGGACTTTGCCGCCCCGAATGACTACTATAGTGTCACCTTAGGCCCTCACCCCAACGATTTTTGATGTAAGTATTCACTCGTGTTCCTTGCGCGTGTAAATGGCGGACACTGAGACGCGGTCGGACTTCGGAAAACCCCTACGGATATAGATTGTATTTGTCATTTCACAATACGACAATAAGAAATACGAACGAAATAAGATATTTTAGTCGCGTAATTTTTCTCACTCTGTTTATCGTCTCCGGCCATAATCCCGGGGCTTTTGAATAGCTGACGGGTTTGTCAACGAAAAGCTGTCCTGTGTGTGTGCGCGCGCGCGCGCGCGTCTTTGAATTTCCTTCCTTTTAGTACCCGGATTAACGTTGAAATGCCGGGGAGCGGAGGGAGAGAGAGACCAGCAGCAGCAACAGCAGTAGTTTATACTCTCATCATATCCCTTGTATGTCCACCGTCTCCTCCTCTTAGTGCCGGTTTTACTACATTTTTAACGAGACACCTGCATTGTATCTCGCCGTGAAACCTTTCACGCAGGTCTGTCCGGCGCACACTCGGCCGCCACCATGGAACGCATCCGGTCATTTTACACGCAACGAAAATCCCTAGCTCTTTAGATGTGTGTGTGTGTGTGTGTGTGTGTGCGCGCCGTACAATTTTATCGTTTTGCCGCCACGCGCGCGCGGATAAAAAGGATTTGGCTATAATAAAAAAGCATTTTCAAAATGGTGATATAAATGTAAAAAAAAATAAAAATAAAATAAAGGAACGTTCGTGGTGTTCGTATACACACACACACACACACCGGTGTACGTTACGCGTGTTACGAGAAAGAAAGAGAGCTTTAACCCCTTTTTTGCATGTTTTGCACTCGACAGGGGTTTCACTCGATAGCCATATATAGTTTCGTAATAAAATATAATAAAATGTTGTACGGCATTTCGAGATGCGGACGTGAAGAAATTATCGAGGCCATTTCGCTCCTCCTCCCCACCACCAACACCACTCATGTTAGTGAAATCCAATCTATTCCATTTCTTTCATTTTTCTCTCTTTCTCTCTCTGTCTCTCTTTTTTTTTCTTTTTTTTTTTTGGCCGATCGCCCAATGTTAAATATTATATCCGGGCCGATGAATATATTTTCTCGTGAGATCTCTTTTTCTCTCGTAAGAACGATTCGAAAATACAATTTAAATCGCGTGGATACGTCACAGCAAACTATACTTATATGTATATATTTATATTTTTTTTATTTAAATCATTTTAAATCTTTCAATATTACATTTTCTATAAATACTCCGAACAAATGTTTTACGGTTTTAGCGCTTTATATATATAAAATAATAATAATCATTCCTTTGACGTTTTATAATATAATATTATTTTTAATTTATAACGAAGTATTTTACATTTTGAACATAATATTATCTTTTAAATTAATATTCGGTATTTGACGTCATTACGACATCGATAATTACACAAAATTACACTCATTATTTGTCATCATCATAATTCAACATTTTTATTATTAAATTAGTACTTTGTTTTTTTTTTCCAAGCGGTATTTTCACGTTCACAGTCGGGAATAATTTTAATCCTCAGATGTGATTTAATTATAAGTTGTTTATTAGATTAAAGAAAGAAAAAAAAAATAACGTAATTTTTCAATAGCGTTCAAAGCGAATAACTCGTGAGCTATTTTAAGAAACGTCTTCCATTATACATTCCGCATTCGAATTAACAAATTCCCTGACTCTCGAATATCGTCGTCCGACAAAAGATTAAAAACGTTGAATATTATAAACGATCGAGTAAAATGTCTTCACTGTACTGTTGCAGAGTATACACTGTAATGAACTATAAATTATAATGACGTACCATTTGTAACTTATCAGTTTACATGAAAAACAATTTTACGAGAAACGTCGCTTTTATATTTAATATTTAGTAATTTCAAATATTTAAGTTCCGTAGAATTACACGACTTTGTTGGAAGATGAAAGGCAACGCAGTGTTTTGTTAAAAAACAAAAAATTAATTTTTTAATTATTGCTCGTTTTAGATTCCATGCGAAGAGAATAATAATGCCATTTTTCCTCAATCAAAACATAGCCGGATTAATGCAATCAATGGCTCTGGACTAACCAATTATCGGGGTTTCTAAAAAAAAAAAAAATTTATACGTAAATGCCTATGCAAGCCCGAAAGTGAAAAAAAATTTTAGGGGGGAGGGGTCCAAAAAGGTTAACCCATTTTTTGCTTATTAAATTATTATATACTTTTTATTGGGTTGTGGTCAATTTTGTTAAATTTCAAGGGGCGGGGAAGGGGAATCGGACCCGTTGACTCTCCCTCAGTTAAGGCTTTGTACCTATGTACATATTTTGTCTGTTAATTAATTACCTATTGATATCCAATAATTCAACAAGAAAATATTTTCACTCAAAGAGTGCTTACTATATTGCATAATTTAATTTCATTAAAGGATTAAAAAACTGGGCATACTTCTCACGATGGATATTTTTCATTCCTCGGGTATGGTATGTTGAATTTTATGGATACTATAAATAATTTCTTCATTAAAAATTTTCTGAGAAGAGTTTCAATTAATACACAATAATAATTGTCAGTTTTATAAAAAAAAAAGGAGAGGAAGGAATAATTTTGATAAAAAAAAAAAAAAAGAGGTATTTTAAAAATTTATGACAAAAAAACTAAGAAGTGTAAAATAATAAAAAAAAAAAAAAAAAAAATTAAAAATTAACTTATTAAATATTTTCTTTCGCTTTTTTTATTTCGGTTTGGGGAGATATGTACTTGTCCGCAAATGATGAAAACCCAAGGTTTGATAATGGTCTGGAATCGAAAATGTACTACCGACCGTTGCCGCCAAAAATCGTTTTCATCCGGTTTATTAGGTTGTCTAGAGCTACTTTTCTTTTTTTTTTTATGCGTTTTTTCCAAAATGTCTCACGTTGCACAGAAAATCGATTATCAAGCCGAAACTTCCCCACGTTGTACAACAAGTCGAGGGATATTTTCGATTTGCGGAGTGTTCGGCTAACAGAGCGAGTCGTGCCCTTGTCCTTTTATCGCGATGGGCATTTGGAAAACGAGCCTACGCATGCGGGTGGACAATTTCTTGGCCTGATAACAGCATTGTAAACCTTCCGAAATTTCTAACTTTTATCATAAAAACATACAGTCGTACATCCCGGATGAAAAAATAATCACTTGACATATCAGTTGGGAAAATTTTAGGTTGGCAACAGATTCGATGCCACTGTTTTCCCCTTGAAATTCTTATCATTTTCGGACAAGAAATGATAATCGGAAATTATCGATAGGCTCTTGAAATCGATCATTATTCACACATTGTCCGGGCATTGTGTACATTGCCCGATTATGCACTTTGATGGTAACATAAATTTTAGTCGAGATTTTGTGTTAGAGATGTAATACATAGTGATAATGTCTGTATAAGTATAATACAGGTAATCGATTTTTTTTGATTTTTTCATAATTTTGGTTATACTGACTATATTGGTTATTACGACGTAAATAAATAAAATAAAATAATAAATAACAGCCGGTTTTAATAATATTCATAATCTGTCGAAAATTCACGTATAGGGTTATATTATAATATCCTTTATTTATATAAACCCGCGATAAAATCGCCAGTAGAACAATAATAACGACGTAGGCGTTTTCCACTTGGTTATTTTAGTTCGGACATTATATCAACAGTATAATGAAATATTATAATATTTCTATATTTATCGTATTGATATTAATTATTGTTTTTGCGTGTACGCGTTCGCGTCGTAATCGTATCGTTATAATATTTTTTATTATTATTATTGTTGTTATTATCGCCGCAGTCAACAAAACGCAAAACGACCATCGGAACCCCTCGAAAAGTCAATGATAAAATAACGCGTCGACAGCTGAACTGTTCGGTTCGTATGAGCTCAAACGCGGTCCCTTAACAAGGTACACGTGGTCGCGTGTAAATGAACGAATTATCGACCAACCCGACCATGAATCGCGTGTATTAAGCACAAATCCACTTTCTCTCAGCGCCCATTATTATTATTATTATTATTATTATTATTATTATTGTTGCGGCTACGAGGGGTAGTTTTTCCCCCCTCCCTCTTTTCACTCACAAATATTCATTCATTATAATATTATTATGAAATCTATGGACGAAATACAATCCGTTATCGTTGCTGACCCATCTAAGAGCCCGGGCTATTATCGTTCGTCATCGAATTCGATCGGTTGAATGAATAATAATAATAATAATGCGATAACGCCGAAACAATATTATCGTTTGCAATTATTATTATTCAAAACTTCCACGCAACACTACTACGTGTTTACCAGAAACGGTTTTGAGTGGAGCTACAAGCCGATTTTTTTTTTTTTTTTTAATTTTAATTGTTAATTCGAATTTTGTATTTATGAAAAATTACCGAAATAAAAAATAATCAATGCGATACGGATAAAGTTTATTTATGATGTTTTTAATCCTTAGAAACGAAAAATTCACTTCGATTTTCGTCCTTCGTCTTCTACATTTAAGTGGTTTTTTATGGAACTCTTTGAAGTGATTACAGAAAATTTCGTTTGTTTAGCAGAATTATATATAATAATTATAAATTAAAATACAATATCTTTACACTTAACGTTCGTGAAAATTCCCAATTTCAGTGCTTATAAATAAAAAAAATCGACAATCGATATGTATAAAGATTTAAGCGAGCGAGTTGAATGAATATATTTTTGAGTATTAAAAACTCTTACGATAAATTGAGATTGTATGACATAATTTTTCGAAATACAATTAGGAAACATTTTATTTTGAAATATATTTTATTGTTTCGTGTGATAAATGATCAATAGACTGCATATTTTTTTTCAAACTCGGTAGAAATAAAAAAAATAATTTTCTTTTAAGTAATTCAACGCAACGTTATTTTTAATTCCAATTCTGTTATAAGCCCAATATTAAATGTCCATAATAATCAGTTTCATCCGTGATTTACTATGGTTGTGTGTTAAATAGGTACCTTTTTTCGGTCGAATAATATGCGTATTTCGTTTTCGACATTAGGTTTTTGTAAATTTC
The DNA here is from genome assembly GCA_025469315.1 of Stegophylla sp. TES_Ste_2020. NCBI lineage: Eukaryota > Metazoa > Arthropoda > Insecta > Hemiptera > Aphididae > Stegophylla > Stegophylla sp. TES_Ste_2020. The sequence continues at coordinate 5,869 of JAIPRM010013275.1, read as the reverse complement.
ATATAATATCTTCTTTTTAAATTTACTTGATATTATTCTGAATTCAGTTGTTATAAATTCGTATGAAAAAAAAAAAAAAAAAGAGATAACCGTACATTCCCTCGATTAAAATGCCATATCATGATTCCTCTAGAGACGAATTTGAATAATAAACAACTATGGCATATTCGTTGAATTATTAATCGGCCCATAGCCACGGAGGGACAGAGGCGGGGAGTGGGAAACCTTGTTAAAGATGTCTCGGTTTAAGGATATACGCCCACGTCATTACTGTTATATAAAAACACATTTGGATACTAAAAAATTCTGCTAACGATCATACGCGTGTATTTTTTTCTTTTTATGCGCTCGAGTGTTCCAATTGAAAACCGTCTGTTTTTTGCACGAGAAAATACAACGAGTATTTCATTTTTATTTTATTTTATTTATTTTTTTTTTTTCATTCGCTTATTCGGAATAAATGAATTTGTTTTTTCTCCATAAAAGTAGACGTATAAATAATTGCATAACCCTATAGCTGCTGTTGTACAGGTACAGTCTAACGAATAGAATTTATTAAAATTTTTTTTACAATAATAAGTTCGTGATTTATTAACTACTGCGCGCGTATTGTGTTTCTCTCGCGATTGCGATGATTTCCATATTAAAATATGGGAATAGGTGTTTATTTAAGACGCTAAGTTTCTGAATTAATGGCATTATCTGATATGAACTAAGCAAAGTTCACAAACTATTTCAACAGTAAATATAATTTTTATCAGGTACCTACCATTCAATAAGTACAACACAAGTTTTTAAGTATAATATATAATGTAGTTTACTATATTTACTCACAACGTATTTGTCATAATAATTAAGGCTCGGTACTGAATGCTAGTAAAAATTACTATGCACTTATGCGCTTAAAAAAAGTACAAATATGTTCTAAAAATATACACTTTTTATTATTATTTTTTTTTTATACACAGAACACAAATATTTTATTAAACAATGCCCATAGTTATTACATAAATACTCATAAGCTGTGGATTTGATGAATAATCATAGTTAAACTCAAAAGTATGATAAAATTAGAAAATCAACTTACGTATTAGTAGGTAAAGTATGATTTTTAATTTTCAGAAATAAATATACAGATCATTCAATTAAAATATAAACAATTATTCAACTAAATTAAATAACTAATATTCTGACAAATATTGGTGAAAAATTATATTTTACATTCATGCATTAAAAAACATAAACATTTATTATTATTGACTATTTGTATCATTTGTATTAAGAAACGAAATCTGTACTTGTTTACTACGAAATAAAATTTGGTATTGACGAAAATTTTTATTGAAGAACAAACGAAAAAAATTAACTACAGTTACATTAAATGTAACTGAGTTATTGTAACAGTAACTTGTAACCAGTTTAAATCCCTGTAGTAACTTGCAACTAGATACACAATTCAAGAACGTGAGGGATTGCCCATCCCTCACAATATAATACACGAGTGGCCACAACGAGGCTCACGAGCCGCACGCGGCTCTTAAACCAGTTCCGTGCGGCTCTTGAATCAATTTTAGACTAAAATTAATAAATATAAAATTCTGTTAGAATTATTAAAAAAACATAAGATAGTCGGTATCGTTATTCAATCGCAGATTTAATGATTTAAGATCACTTAAACTTTCATTTTGGTTCCTGGTAAATCCTTTTGCTGTTGATATTGTGAGCAATGGCTGTCCTGTTTCATCACCAATAACAAACGATATAGCAGCTGTAGAGTTGGAGCTACTAGAATAGCAAGGGGAAAATAAAGACTAAAAAGAATCAAATGAAGTGGAATTTCTTCAACAGAATTTCGGAAAAATACCTCGGCAAAAAAAAAAAAAATAATAAAAAATACCCACTAACAAGAGAGTGTGCTTTGAGACTTATTTCAATTTTTGGCACTACTTATGTGCAACGTTTCAATTTATTAAATTTAAATATCGATCTGAACTAACCGATGAACTTGTGCGAACTGCGCTAGCAAATTATCAGACAGATTTCAAAAAAACTTACAGGAAAAATGAACACTCGTAAAAGCACTCCTCAAAAGTCAAACAACAATAGTGTAAATAATAATGTCAATTGTCAATTATTATAGTGAAATAAATAAATAAAATTTAATAATAATGAAAAATGTTCCTTTATTTGATTTAAAATGAAAAATGTGTCTTCATTTTATAATTATCACTTTACAATGTGGCTTCGCCTCGAATTAGCTTTATAAATTTTTCAGCTCTCAAAGTTAAGGTTAGTGGGCCACCCCTGATAATATAATAGTTTATTTCTAAATTATTGCATTTAAATTCTCGCCATCTTTCGAGTCAACGGTTTACATGCGCAGAATAAACACTGCCCTGAGCGGAGAGGAAAAATTTCAATTCGTCACGAACGAACGGCAATTATTTGTAGAAAAAAAAAAGATTGGCTATCAGACGACGGATATTTTTTTTTTTTTGCAGCGACGAGGCACGTTTTTATACATATATATATATATATAAAATTGTATAGTAACGTCTTATTTTGAGAAAAATACGGGTGCGCTATCGGAATACGCGTTTAACGTGATTTATATTGGTTTCGGGGTGGCGGCGGCGGCGGCGGCGGCAAAGCGTGGAGGGATTCCGCGGGCGGCAATAGCTGCAGTGTATAGTGGGGTGGAAAAATAACTAAAACCGTCTTCTTTATTCCTTGAGACAAATTTATGAAACAGATTGAAATAACCCGTGAAAACGGGAAATGTGAGGGAAAAACGCAATAATAATAATAATAATAATAATAATAAAGGTGGGAGAGAGAGAGAGAGAGAAATATAATGAAATATAGTAACCACTCTGGAGAGACGATTTTCGGGGGAAAAAAACAACCCCTATTCGTACGTAGTTTTCACGACTCACTGGACACGTCCACACCGATAGGACTGTCGAGGGCGTTTGAAAATTCGATTTTATGTTTTTACTCTATGTACACGTTCGTATGTTTAATTTTCACATGCTTACGCATACCGTACAAACAAGTGTTATTGTGTCGAAATGTATTTTCGTCCGCGTCTCTCTCTCTCTCTCTCTATAATGACATTTAAAAATGTTTGGGGGGGGGGGGGAAAAAAAAAAACGAAAAATATAATTATCTCTTGCTTCCAGTTATAATTATATACGTTGTGCATGTCATTTACGCGGTTTCATAATAATAATCTCGACGAAACAATGTGTGTTAATTATTATTGATAAATAAATATCTTTGCGTCGGGATAGTTAATTATAATTATTTGAAAAAAAAAAAAAAAGAATACACAATAATAATGTCAATTAAATTAAGTCAATAAACCGAGTCGTCAATGTTTCTATACGAGCTTTAGGTCGTCGCACTCTATTCGGATTAACTTCTGTCCATTTATTTCGGTTTGATATTTTTTTTGGGAGTGTTATAAATATTTAGAAATGTTTCAATAAAACACATTCAGTATATTCTATATTCATTTTTTTGAGATTTCTTAAAAAACCTGTTGAACCATGTTTAGATTAAATGGATTATAATTAACATAAGAGTTTACTTTAGTTGCAACAATAGTTAACATCAGTATAGGTTCAAATGAAGAATAATTTTTTACAGGAATTAAAATTTATAATTTTGTATAAAAATCGGTGTTAATAAAACAAACATCAAATTTCTTTCCATTATTATTTTATAACATTTGCAATTTATTGCTTAAAGGGTGGACATTTCTATGCATTTTATTTGTGTACTACTTTAAATTTCAAAAAATAGTCATTAAGTATTTATTTTTTTTTTGATGTGTTCATATAAGCGTTTTAAGATAGGACTTTGACAATGCTGATTATGTTTGAGTAAAACGAAGATTTTTATTGATATTTTATGTACCTAGCATCACTTTTTTTTGGAATTTTTGGAGACTAATTTAATTAAAATCGATTTGATACGGATACAGTTATTTCTTAACTAATTTTTCTCTGCAATTAAACGTTCAATAGTTTTCCTAAAGCGTTGAAAAAAAAAAAAAACGCTACTAAAAATTTCGAAAAATAACCTTTTGTATAGTACCGAAAAAACGAAGGAGAGATGTTGTACGAAACTTTTGGACGAGTTTTAATATCCGAAATAGTATTTACATATACACAGTGGCTGCCCAAGGGAGTGATATATCATTCGGATCGCTTGCGCGCCCGACTCCACCACTGGTTTACTTAGGTAAATCAAGTAGAAACGTGAAAAACAAAAATATGAAATAGTGCGAACCACTTTTATTGTTTTCTCAGTGTGGCCGCAAATGCAAGACCATGCAAATCCAGATGCTAGAGAGGGACGATAGTCATAATTCATCCATTGAATTTATCACTGTTTTTTACTTAGTGTTAATAAATAAGTTAGCTTTTATTTAGTGCAAGAAACTACCAAAATGACATCCGAGTTGTGAATTAAATTATTAATAATATTTTAGAACATTGAAAATAATTTAGAAACATTAACCTTTCATACACGCTGACTTAGAGCACAACTTTTGAAAATATTTCTCAAGACAAACACATAAAAAAAAAAACTTAAATGTAAAAAAGCCCTCGCAAAAAACATAGAAATAAAAAAAGTAGCTAAAAAGCAAAATAAAATTTCATTCCTTTCATTTTGAGTAGTATAAATCGAATTTATAGCTAATATAGCTTCATTTAAGACTAATAAAAAAAAAAAAAGAAAAGAAAAAAGAAAAGAAAAGAAAATCAGTTGATTACCGAATCCCAACTCTACTAATAATCTCGAATGTTCCCAGTTTTACGAGTCTCTATCAAAACACATAGCAACGACGACGTCACGTAGAAATCACATCACGGTCGAAATTGTCTCGTACGCTTTTACGACAAGCACACAAACAACACGATATTATTATAACGTATAAAATTATATACACACATATGTATACTGCGGGACATTGGTATATCGTGAGTTTTTGCGGTCGAAACTGTTAATTAGGCCACATTGCATTTTAGGGTTATAATTGAGGTTTGCATTTATACGTCCAGTAGTCAAAGGTCGGCAGGGGTGTTTTTCCGGGGCCTCACACGAGGTCACCGTGTAGACCACACACACACACACACACACACACACACATATACATATATTATATTTTAACCACCCAAAACAATTAGCGATATGTGTAATTATAATTATTATTATCATTTCCCGCTCGTTTCCGTCTGTACACCGATGAGACATATTTTTTGACCGCACGCAGTCGCGCATTTCAATCGTGTAGGTAATGATTAGTACAAAGAAGTTATGCGGGATTTGCACGTTTCGTTACGAACGTATATTTTCTAGCAAACCGTGGTACGAGTAATGTACGTCATGTAAGCCCCAAAGTTTATAAATTAATTTAACTTTTCCATAATTTTGCATCTGTTGAAAATTATAATATGGATATATTGAAAAACGAAAATTTTCACATGTTTAATTATGTTGTGCATATTTCATGCGTATTCCACATATTTACACATTTTCGAGATAAACATAACCGATTTTCAATTAATTAAAATCTGTTTATGTATAGTGTATACACATAAATTGTTTTAGATTCTGAACGAAGTGAAGAAGCTAGTGTTTTTACAATGATATTTATTTATTTATTTTTTTATTTATTTATTATTTATTTTTTTTCTGTGTACAACTTTTCGTATGGAAATACTTGTCCAAAAGTTTCGATCAATAACTTTTTGAAACCCGATTCATCTCTAGATTGTACTTTAGAGAGGTCATTTTTTGAATTTCTCAATTCTTCAATGTTTTTTTTTGGAAAGAAATACCCAAAATTTGACAAAAA
>JAIPRM010013274.1:0-11531 GCA_025469315.1 Stegophylla sp. TES_Ste_2020 | reverse complement strand
TTGGAAAAAACTACCCAAAATTTTACAAAAACGACTCGGAAACCATCATTTTTTGATCCGAACTATATGAAAATTTAAACATAGATAGAAAATAATATGGGAAAGATTTTGGCGCAAGAAAATTTTGGAAATGTGAAAAAAAAATTTTGGACATTTTTCTAACATTTTTTTTTTCTCATTTGTTCTTTGTATTATTCATTTCTTTCGTTCACAATCGTCTTATTGAAGAAATGATTTATCGTTTCTTTAAAATTCAATACACTCGTCAAGAGAATCCCACCCGACGTGCGAAGAACACCCCGACGAGCGAAGTACACCCATCTTGCAAAGTATGTCCGGCTGAATCGATCGGAATGCGCGTACGGAAAATAATAATGACATAATTATTATTAATCGTCGTACGATCACCGTTCGATTGTTCTGTATAGTATAAAATAATATGTTGTTCGATTGTACGCGATTCGTTCACGCGTTTGGTTTTCTTTTTGTTTTCAACGATGTCAACGAACCGCGATTGTGCAGTGTGTGAACCTCGTGCGCGACAATTTCGATAAAAGATCTACGTAGATTCTTATAAAAACAATCAATATAATATAATATTTATTGTATGTACCCAGTGGCGCACAGTGGCGTATTTGAGGGGAGGGCGATGGGTGGGTCACCCTCTTCTTGGAGTTTTTTTCATCGAGATGTAATATTATACATTTATAATTATAAACGTTCATCTACCGAGGGCCATTTTTAAAAGAAGAAGATAAAGGCGATTTCGCTGTAATTATATTTTGATACTTGTAACTAATACGAGTGAATAATACTTAATTTAAAATTTTATTTTGAGTGAAATTAAGAAACACTCGTTGAAATTTATTCAATTTGTCATTGACAACAATGGTTTTTTTTTTTTTTTAGTAACGAGATTTAAACAAGTTAAGATACATTGTTTTTTATAAAACACCTGTTTCATTTATAAATTTATAAAAATAGATATGTACTACGTATAAACTTCTTTTACTTTTGTCATAATAGCGATTTTTTACATAAAAACGAGTTATACCTATATTATTAATTTTATGAATATAACATGGTTCTGTGGTTTGTTTAATAATAATAAGCTTGAGGAGACTGAATGTAAGAAACCACGATTATTATCGAAAATTTGGACGGCAAAGAAAACAAGCGTTCTATTATAAGAACGATGAAAAAATATTTTAGGCTATGAATAATTTACAAATCGCCCCCTCCTTGGTTGGTGGAGCTTCAGTTACGCTACTGGTGGCGCAACTAGGATTTTTTCAAGGGTGTTGTCCACCTATAAATTTCTACCATTATTATTCAAATAAAAAATTATTATCAATGTAAATGCAAAATCTACGGGCCTTTTTTCTACGAGTTAACGTTTTTATAACGTTGTAGATAAATACAATTTAGCGTCACATATTCCACCAGTATGAATTTTTGAAGAACGTTACAAGTTTATTTCTGAATTAGTAGACGTGTTATAATTATATAGTTAAATATATATATATATAGTATTGTATAAGTAGTTAAAAACATTTTTTTGTTTCCATTCTCATTGAATAAAATGTCCATAAATATTGTTTAAGGGGGGGGGAGGGTCCAGATACTCAAAACACCCCCCTCGGTTGCGCAACTGCACTGTATGTACGTATGTACCTGCCTATTTTTTATGTATCTATATCGACTTACGAGCAAGCGTGCGCGTTTATTGTGCAGCAGTGTTCTTCCGTATTGCTGTTTTTTTATTAAATAACCCATATAATATGAGATACGCATTCACGTATGAGGCGCGATGTTCGTTTTATTCGTAGATTACTATGCTGCGTGACAAAAAAATAAAAAATAAATAAAAATGCAAAAGAAAAAAAAACACACTCGTTCGAAATATGGCCCCCTATAAAAACGTCCGTCAGCCCAAGGGACCTTGGATAGCATCTAAGCCGACGGAGTGACAGTGTAATAGTAGTAGTAGTAGTAGTAATAGTGTGTTTAACGCATTATATTGAAATGTCGTTTCGAGTAGATTAAAAAAAAAAACAAAAACAGCACAAACACACAAGTACACATCGTTAAAAACGTATTATATTTTTTAAAACGTATAAAATCGTTAACGCGGCGTTGTAAAAAACTATGCATTATTTCTGTGGAATAATAGTTTAATAGGTCTGTAGAGAAATACGTGTCTCTACCGATTGCCCGTCGTAGGTAATAATAATATTATAATATATTTTCCTTTTTCTCTCCTACAGGATTCGTTATGATTAATCAGCAGAGTACCAAATTACGTATTAATCCCCGTCCAAGCGAATTCAATGCTCACATATTATTATTCGTTTCTATGGATAATATTTCTTTTCTCTGTCCAGATTTTCAAGCTTTAATATTATTTTATTCACGCGATCTTATGTAAGTCGTAAATATGTTTTATCAGAATACGAAAATAACGCTGTCGTTTAAGAAGATTTGTAAAATATCCTCGAAATGACGTTATAGTATAGTGAATTGAAGCAATCAAATGGAATATGCTAAGAGTAAATTTTGAGAAAAATAAAATTATTTTTCTTATTTGGTTGGTACCATTTTAAATTTTCATATTGTCATATTAGATAAGATATACAAAAAATAATAAAATTTATTTTAAAGTATGATAACAGTTCCTTATCAGTGATCCGATTGAGCAAGGGATACAATAAAATTTTCGATGATACGGTAATTTGATTCTTTTCAACGGGTCACTCTAAGCGTATTCCATTTAAATGCTTCATTTAAGTATACGTATGGCCACGGGTTGGTTCCTTGTGTAATTTCTTTGTCAGTCGGAATGTATTTTACAAAAAAAATCATAAATTATAACGTACCTACTCTTGAAAGTGTTCTTTTCTCTGATTCTGTGTATTATAATTACAATCTTTAATCACTTTTGTTAGACAATACGAATGATTTTCTCACGTATACTCACGTTTTAGTATCGTAGGTCAAGATTTAATGTCAAATCGTGCAATATATTATATGGTTGTTGTACACTCAATACTTTATGCAACGATTATACGAAATACTGACCACTTGGGATCCGCGCGTCCGTCTCGTCGATACGACATTATTTTTATTGTCAGTGTGTTTATTCAAAGGCGACAAGTCTGAATCTCTGAATAACGATATCGTATGTGTGAGACAAACGAATCTCGTTTACTCGCTATTGTGTGAATATGCAATAACACATATTAAGTATTATGAAAACATTTTTTTTTTCATTATTTTTCATAACCGATACACTTAACTTCAAAAATGTATTGAACCTTTTTGCCAGAGAACTTGAAATCAATAGACTAAAATCTAAAGTAGTCACATGTTCCAAAAAATTATCATCAATTATTGGTATGTACTTCAAAACTCGCCAGAACCCATGTATGTAAATATCACATTCGTGTTCCGTTGAATATCATGTGAGGTTTGTTGTAACTAAACAACGTTTTGTGTAGTAAATAAACGAGTCATCGAAGTTTGATAAAAGTATCTTTGAACTTTTACGACTCTGTTTTTATTTTTAAATATTTTTCTTTTGTTTTGCAAAATCATATATTTGTTTTATGTTACTCCTCGTAGTTGCTGTCATATGCTGATGTTTTTTACAGCTATAATTAAAACTCACGAGTTCCAATCTTAAAAAAACTAAAAAAATAATAACAATTTTTAAACAACGAAAATCTTATTTTTCTCGTTTTATGGCTCGAGTTTCTCTGTGTAGTAATAATCATTAGTCATTACATAACAAAAATGTTTTTTTTTTTTAGTTTTATTTATTCCGAAGCCTTTCCTCTAGTTTTTGTAGTCTTTTTTTGGGGGAAAAAAAAAGATTTTCGAAACCCGTGACTTTTGATTTCAACGCGAACTCAAAATTTGTCGCGTACTACTTTAGGAAAAATTCAGTCACAATTGTTACGTGTAACTGTAATCGTTTGTTTTTCTGGTGAAAAAACATGCGCGTACACGGTGAAAGGATTTATAATAATATTATTTTACTACTATACAAGTGTAGTAATATAAAAGATAGACGTCATGCAATATTATATATATATATATATACACCCATGGGTAAAAATACATTATTATTATTATTTAATCGTTATATTACATAATTCGTAAAGTTTTTATAACAATTGTCGCATGTAAGTATTCTGTTTGTACACAGTATATTTTTGCGAGAAAGTACCTGTGTCATAAATATAATTTGTCAGATCGGTTTGGAGAAGACTCTCGAGAAACGTCTTGGAATTACGCATTAATTTTATAGTTGAAAATTTTCAAACGTAATCGATTTTTTTTTTTTTTATGAGATATTATGCACACAAAGTGGAAGCGTTTATTGACTGAGAAAACATAGTCGTTAAAACACTTATTGCGTACAAAACGATGCGTATTTTTGCATTTAGACGCTCATTATTATACTTTACCTTTTTTAGAGCACGCCTCCGGCCGACCGGTTTAAAAGTGTTGTGTTCCAGGATGTTATGTTCCAAAACGGCGGTTACTATTTTTATAAGAATCATCATCTTTACAATTTTATTATTATTATGGAATAGGATACAATGCAGTGGCGTTTGACCTCCCGAGGCGGAGATTAGATTTGCGCCGCCTTTCTCCCATTTTTAAGAAAAAATTTACTTTTTTTTTTTTTGCTTTCTGCTTCAATTTTTTCAAAGACCTTACTTTCTTTTTTTTTTGCTTCAATGCTTAAATTTCAAAATTATGTTTTAGATTCTAAACAGAGTGAAGAAGCTTATGATACTACAATGATGTTTATTTTACTTTTTTCTCTTTCTGGAAACACTTTTTCGTATAAAAATAATAATTGTCCAAAAGTTTCGATTAGTATCTCTATAGATCTCGAAAAACACCCAGATGGTACTTTTTCCAAAAACGGGGAAAAACTGTCGAAAAATTGACAAAAAACTGCAAAATATGCAATTAGCGGAATTTCCGTAAAATTTAAAATTGACTCTTCGTAAATTCAAAGATAATGTAGCTAAAAACTCGAAACTTTCACCAATTACTAAAAATGGTTCTTTAAAATTCAATACATCCGTCAAAAAGTATCAATAGTATCCCAATCGAGGTGTGAAGAACACCCGACGAGCGAAGTACACACATTTTTTTTTTTTTACATTCCTCCTAAAAATGCCACCCTCAAAAAGTGGCGGACCGCCCCTCCCGCACCCCCCACGCTACGCCAATGGTATAATGTTTATAATAATTTGAAAAATGTAAGTATTTTATAGCGATTATTTGACAATATGAGAGATTTTAGAAATATACTAGCGCGAAAAAGAAAAAAAAACACAGCATTTGTTATATTATTGTATCTCGAGTGTTATCTAATAAACACTTTCGTTTTTCGAACAATTGTGTTTGTGTGTGTGTGTGTGTGTGTGTGTGTGTATGTGTATTTTGAAAAAAGTTTAAACCGATACTTACGGCGCGTAATAATATAAACGGAGGAATAATGATGATCATTCATGTTGGGTATTTTTAGCCAGTCATCGTCCCGCTTCTCCGGATGGTTTTAGACGTGTATACAAATTAAAACAAAAAAAAAAAACAATCGTATAAATTAAACCGTATTGTGTGTGTACGCCATCGGTTTCTTTTAGATTTTTAATAATTGCTTAACTCGTCTCTATATCGCGATGATGGACTACGATGACGACGTACACGTTATATTTTATGAGTTGTGACAGTCGGACCGACGTCGAAAATCCAAACAACTCGTCTCTAGTATAATATATTATATCTAATAATATTCGTATTCTCCTTTGCGCGTGTACAATAATATTATTTCGAATAGCAAATATAATCGCGTGTAAACCACGCGCGACACATAAGTAGTGCGCGATAGACGATTTGTCTCTCGTGATTGTTCGTGGAAATTCGAAACGCGCGTTTAGTTACAATATGTCATCGTCATATTTATACGTTACAGTTGGATCAGTTATTTTATACATTCCCTGTATATCACTTCGCTAATGTGTCAAATTGTACAAAATATCATCATGTACACTATTCTTATTTTACTGTCCAGCATTGTAATAAATTAGATAATTAGACTTATTGTTGGTGACCTCGTGAACACATTTTTATTGTGTTAGATTTTCGTTGTAAATGTATTATTATTAGTATGATTGTCAATAAAATTGGTAAGGTTTTTAAAGTTTAGTTATAGTCTTACAGTCGTCTCAACACTAATATTTTAATTATTATTAATATAGTTCACAATGAATTTGCTGCAAATGCGTGCAGTCACTGGGAATTGGTCAGGGTTTTTTAAGTGCATTTGTATCAAAAAAAAAAATGTGATACAAAACGGTGTCTCTGCAGCAGAAAAATAAGTACTGTGCAACTCTAAATTCCATAATTTGCCGCGCATGCGTACAAATAAATAATTATAAAAAATATGAATCTTAATAAAATATAATAATGTATTTTATACACTTTAATGTATATCAAACTTAAATTGTATAGAATAACTAGATATTCTGTGAAATAACTAGTTAAAGTATAATATATTTCATGTTTAATTTCATACTTTAATGTATGTATATTCGTAGGTAATTCATGAACTACCCCTATAGTTATTTCATAAAATAACGGAATTCAACACTTTAACTGTAACATATATTATATACCTACGCAAAAACGTTTTTCCTCCACACTCGGCAGATCCATTACACCGCGTCGTCGTCTGCTTTTGTTCGGAACGCCCTCGAATCGAATCCGAAGGATTTTTATGCTTAAGTATGGGACGGCACAGTACGTATATTATGTTTCTCGGTGCAAGACCGGGGTGGGGGGGGGTGGGATAAGTGTTCACGTGATTTATAAGTACATATACACATACATGCCTATATGCATTTTTCGGTATGTCACGAATTTTTCAAAAGAAGTTTCCGGTATTATGTACGCGTTCGTCTTACACTCGACATTACATAATAAATAAATATATACGTGTATATTGTATATTGCATTGTACGGACGTGTTTAGTATGTATATACAAATGTATAATATATTCCCTTCGTATCACTCGCACATTAACTGGGAATAAATGTTTTTGAGTGTATATGGGTGAGTAAAATTCGAATGCAATGTATGGGCGTGCACAGTACGCATAATATTACATAATGTATAATAATATACAGAGTGCCTCGCGAGACGGTGTGAGATAAATGTGATTTTATTTTGTATAATGCGCATAAATTTGAATTTTTCCGCCGTTTACAATTCAAAATATTAATGAAATTATATTTTTATGTAAAAATCTACGTTTTACTTTTTTTGTTGTTTTTCACATTTTTCTAGTTTTCATAAACGGCATATCACACTACCTACGCTTTTGATTTGATACTCCTTGTAGTGGTGATGAACAGAATTATTTTCCAAAACTTAGTGATAACGACGTAATGAATTTAAGTGTAAAATAGTGAATTAGTATAGTATGTATATAAATTTATCTCTGAAAATATTGATCGAAAAATAAAATTTTGACTAGTGTGACATTTTGAATAAAGTCGTTTTGATTCTCTCTTATAATACAAAGTTTTAAACAGTGATCGGTGTTTAAGAGTAAATTATAGATCTTAAAAAAACGTATAAAAAAAAAAGGTTTTTTTTTCCATAAAAAAATTGTTTTATTAGTGTTTTTCTAGGTGAAATCGTATTTGATAGATCATCATCGTGATCCACCCCGTGTAAAAATATGTATATTTATATTTATTCGGAGATGGGCTACCCTCAATGATTGGGTGGTGTGAGGCGCGCGGGTCACGCGACGCCTGGTTAGTCGTCATACTTGAGGCACATACTATATATTTGTCCTCTCATTTTTTTTTTTCATCAGAGTTCTTTATTTTTTTGTTAGAAAATACTTTTTTACATCTAGGCAAATAATTAAATACAAAAATTTATTAGTATACATTTTGAAAATATAATATATTATTATAATTATAACCTGGGTACGAACTCGGAGAGATATTTTGTTCGTTCTGTTTTACTCTGCAGTTAGCGTGACGGATGTACAGATCGACTGTATTAACAAATAACATTGTCTTTTTCGTTTTTATTTTTTTTTTTTTTAGGCCTCACACTCCGCAGTAATTTATTACCAATTAAAATGTTGTCCCGTCGGTTGGCCAATGACAGGCTCGTACACTAACACTATACATAAACGTACCGCAAAATATAAATTCAGAATAAACACTTAACAGTTAAAGTTTTTAAATCTATACAATAAAACCGACATGTTATTCTTGTCTAAAATCCATCTTTATTACAATTGGTAAAACGTATAATATTAACAAAATGATTCTCTTACAAAAAATAATGTTTGGTATTCGATTATGGGAAACATATTTCTCTGTCACACGCTAAAGGTGTGTAAATGGAGGGAGTTAGGGGCAATTGTTACACGCTTACAAAAAATAGGTTATCTGACTGCAAGAAATGATAAAATTATATGATTTTTTTTTTTGTACTAGTTTTTACTCATTTTTACCACAGAAATTGAAATACCTAGCCAAAATTTATTTTACATTATCTACCTTTTAGATTCTGAACGAAGTGAAGATGTTAGTGTTTTTACAATGATGTTTATCTTTTTTATTTTTTTTTATTTTTTTCTGTGTACAACTTTTCGTATGGAAATACTTGTTCAAAAGTTTCGAACAATAACTTTTTGAAACCAAATTTGCCTTTAGATTGTACTTTAAAGAGGTCATTTTTTGAATTTCTCAATTCTTCAATTTTTTTTTTTGGAAAAAACTACCAAAAATTTGACAAAAAGGACTCGGAAACCATAATTTTTTTATCCCAACTATATGAAAGTTTAAACATAGATAGAAAATCATATAAAAAAGATGTTAGCACAGGAAAATTTTGAAAATGTAAAAAAAAATTTTGGACATTTTTCTAACATTTTTTTTTCTCATTTATTTTTTATATTATTAACTTCCCTCGTTCAGAATCGTTTTATTGAAGAAATGATTTATCGTTTTTTTAAAATTAAATACGCCCGTCAAAAGAATCTCACCCGTCGTGCAAAGTATGTCCGGTTTTTTTTTGCCTTTTATCTTTTTTTTTTTTTTTTTTCTATGTAAAATCATAAATTTGAAGCTATCCGCGTATCCGCCCTTGGAACCCCCTCGCCGCGTGTGAGTATACACCAGGCGTGCCCAACCTTTTTCAAGTTGCTGGCCACATTCGAAATTGATATTTATACCGCAGGCCATTTATATATTACACGATTTTTTTCCACTTTTATAAAATGTAGAATAAATATATAATCTTTGTTCACTTATCGAATAGATTACTCTTGAAGAACTAAATATTTCCATAGACAAGAAAGCCGGACATTAATTCGCATCACGGATATTCTTCGTTCTCCGGGTCGGATACTCTCGGTGGGTGTGTTGAAAGTGACAACTATTACATTGTTCTTTATATTTTTACATTTTATCAACTTCCTCCGTTCGAAATCGTCTTGTCTGAGAAATTATTTATTTTTTAAAATTGTACACACCTCTCAAGAGTATCTGACCCGAGAAGCGAAGAATGTCCGCGAGGTGGTGCAAAGTATGTCCGGCTTTCTCGTTTATACTTTACCTTTTTTGTATTAAAATTAAAAATTTTCAAACATTTTATATTTTCATTTAAAAAACCTTTACAAAAGTTTTAATTTTTAAAAAACGGCTACGGGCCGGATGTGGCCCTCGGGCCTAGGGTTGGGCGTACCCGGTATACACTATGATGCGTCTTCGCCACCGGTAAGTATGCGGTGGCGGCGGTGGTGGTCGGTGGCGGTGGCGTTCTGAAATTTAATAAACCACGACGGATTATATTGAAGAGAAGTTAGAAGGCAGAAGGTATATAATATATATATATATGTATACATAGCATAGGAAGAGCGCAGTAGGTAGGTGTACTGGTGGGACGGGACGAGAAACGGAGAGAGAGCGAGAGAGCAGGTACAAAGTTTACAGCCTCAAAAGGCTTACGGGGGAGCCTGTTAATAATTTTGCGGATTTCCTCGGTCGGAAATTACCTCACGATAAACACCGAATCGGCTGCTGCTGCGGCGGCCGCCGCAGCCGTCTCGAGAACAACACTGCGTATATTATTGTATCCCATATAATATAATATATGTGCGTATAGTAAACCCGCGGTGTTGTAGTTTATATCGCATATACACGTGACGGTGGAGGAATGGTGGCGAGAGGACGACAAACAAAGTCATCGTCGTTCGCTCTCCACCACGCGACGGTAGTCGTTCCCTCCCCGCAGTCGCTCGAAAACTTATTTAATTTCTGTTTTTTATATATATATGTATAATATATAAACATCGAAAGTTACCATTACACATAATATACTTATTTCGTCGGCCGCGACGCGCGTTTATTTCCAAATGTTTTTCGCCGTCGAGCAGCTCGACTTTATGATATACATATATATTTATGGATATACATCAATTCGTCGTGAGTAGATTCATCGCGACTATACAATGTGTTAATCTTGTGTTAATCAACCAAATGTATAAACGCATATAAATTTAACATTTTTCTTTCCATTTTAAAACAAACTTAGGACTGTCAACACGTTTATTTTAGATTCCGAACGAAGCGAAGAAGCTAGTGTTTTTACAATGATGTTTATTTTTTTTTCTGTGTACAACTTTTCCTATGGAAATACTTGTCCAAAAGTTTTGATCAGCAACTTTTTGAAACCGGATTTGCCTCTTGGTGGTACTTTAAAGAGGTCATTTTTTGAATTTCTCAACTCTTCAAATTTTATTTTGGAAAAAACTACCCAAAAATTGACAAAAACGACACGAAAACTATCATTTTTTAATCCGAACTATATGAAAATTTAAAATAAATAGAAAATAGTATGAGAAAGATTTTGGTGCTGGAAAATTTTGGAAATGTGAAAAAAAAATTTTGGACATTTTTCTAACTTTTTTTTTCTCATTTGTTCTTTATATTATTTAACTTCTTTCGTTCAGAATCGTCTAATTGAAGAAATGATTTATCGTTTCTTTAAAATTCAATACACTCGTCAAGAGAATCTCACCCGACGTGCGAAAAACACCCCGACGAGCGAAGTACACTCATCGTGCGAAGTATGTCTGGTTTTTTTTTTTTTTTTGTTCAATAAAAAGTTTAATTTAAATCAGCGTTTTAATATTTTTGACTCAAGCGACCCCTAGTCAAAGTGATCACGATGCTCTGGAACACGAGAAACGCTGGATTATGGAACATCCTGTGGCGGCTACAAGGTGTTTCGTTATCGTACTCTGCGCGCACCGCCGTATTAGTTTCTCATCAGTTACCATCGAGTGGCAAATATCTCGCGTTGCACGTCGCCCACGTAGTATAACGTAGCACCGTAGTATAAGTGATATCCGGTCTTGTACAATCTTCTTTTGACTAAACGACATCACTGGGAAGTAGAGTAGCTGAACGTATCATTC
>JAIPRM010013273.1:0-11531 GCA_025469315.1 Stegophylla sp. TES_Ste_2020 | reverse complement strand
TTATTGTAGAAGTTATGGTAAAAATAAATTTTCAATTTTACGAAAATGCCGGTAACTGCATATTTTGCCGTTTTTCGTTAATTTTTCGACATATTTTCACCGCGCTTGGAAAAAGTATTGGGAAATTAGAAAAATGACCTCTCTAACGTACCATCTGGGTATGATTCCGGTACTTTAGAGATATTGATCGAAACTTTTGGTCCAGTATTTCTATACGAAAAAGTGTTTCCAGAAAGAGAAAAAAAAAAAAAAAAGAAAAAAAATAAACATCATTGTAAAATCATAAGCTTCTTCACTTCGTTCAGAATCTAAAAAACTTATTTAAGGAACTCAACAAGTGATAAAAGACTAAACAGTTTAAAGCCAATGAAAAATACATATTGACCCGGAGATAATAAATATATTAGCATAAAAAAAAATAAAACAATAAAAATACTTAGATTTTCTATTAAAAATAAATGTTTTAGTTATGTTTAATTATTTTGTTATTATTAACAATAATATCCATAATTTTTATTATTATAACAAAAGATCTGAACTTTATGCAACTGAAAAACATGCAATTAAAATGCTGAAATGTGCAAATTCGTGCAAAAACAACAAATATTTTATGCATGAGAAATCACATGAAAAATTTTCCATTGTTAGTAATTCAAATTTTAAACTTATTGCTACTAATTTATTTTTCATATTATTATTTTTAAGTACGTATTTACTATTAAGTACTTATTTTATAATGAACATAAAATTCAAATTGATTTTTAAGTATGATATGATAATATTTTATGTTCTAATGATATACTTTTATTGAAAACTAATAAAAAAGAAGAACTTAGTTAATTTAAGGTGTAAAATTTAGATAATAAAAATTCTGACTAGAAATAAACTTTATAATTATTAATTACTATTGTTAATTTTATAATTGAATTATAAATAAATTGTAAACAGCAAATATAGAAGGCCGCTAGAAAAACTATCTTCCGGCCATCATAGATAGCTAGTACAACCCTGAAGTTGAATATATATATATATATATAAAGTCTTTAGAGAATAATCATTATTTTTATTTCATCATATTATACTATTTTGTTGTATATACAAAATAATTATTATGTATTGCATATATTATACTATTAGATATAAAAGTCCAATATATATATATATATATATATCCTGGATAGTCTATTGTGATATGGCAGAAGGGAAAAATTTTGAGGAAGAGGAAGACCATATTATGTACTTCACACAATATTATAAAAGATAAAGAATGCAATTTATACCATCTGATGAAGAAGGCCAAGCACTTTGAATATTGGCAAAAGGCATCACACGAAGACCTGGCATGAAAGATGATACTGGTACCGTTCCATTACTATTCTGATTCAACTCATCAAAACCTGAAACAATAATAAAAAATAATTTATAATAAATAATTCAGTAATAATAATTAACTACAAATCTTTAATAATAAATTCTATACTTATTAAATAATGATATTTATTTAAAAAATATTAAATCTGCATTTTTTTATACAATAAAAATCATTGTATCATTTACTATCTAAACTTATAAACCCCATATACCAATATGAATAATATGAATACTAATTACATGAACTCATAATTAGTTAACTCAAGACAGTTTGAGTTGAAATATTTGATTTGCGATGTTGTCAACTTTTTATCTTTCTGACCAACTGATAATTTATAAATATATACATTCATATATTTTATCTGATAGAAAGTTAAATTTTGTAGTGAAGTATTTATTTATTGAAAGGAAATTTATTAATTGGATTTACATATAAAAAAAGTAATACAATTTTCATATTGATACTCAAAAAATATTTTGTAGTTAACACTTTCAACAATTATAAGAGAAAATCTATATTAAATTAGAAAAAGCATAAATGGGCTTCAATAATACACAAAACCATATTTGTCTCTTTTTTTATACCATGAGTACTTAAATGTCTCTAAAATATAAATAAAAACTACTCGGTTCAGTGATTCCAAACATAGTAGAAGCAATATCGTATCAACACATATGTTGTAATAATGTCTACCAATAGCAAACTGAAAACAGAGATTTTTAAATTCAAAAGTAAAAAAATACTGTGAAATAATGACTGATTATCATTAATGATAATAGGAAGTACTTAAAAATTCATTGAACAGAATTAAAAATAATAACTGCATTCATAAATATCAATATGGTTATTAACATGAACTATCAAAATTTCTAAATCTTAAAAAAATAACTTAGCAAGTCCTAAAATATTTGAAAATACATAAATTTGTGTATCATTAAACAAAATTGAATGATTAGACTAACTGATTCTAGACTACTAGACTTTTGATCTGATTTTATAAGAACCTCATAAAATATTGCACTTATTTAACAAAACATATGTATTTTGCTTTAACAATATAAAATTAAGAGAAATAACTATTTTAGAAATATGGTAGTATAAAATTAATTAGATAATAAAAAGCCATTTAACTTTAACCAATTTAAAATTTAAATGAAATAAATAAACATACAAGAAAATAATACTTCACCTCTTTAATTCTAATTTAAAATTCAAATATATCACAACACTATTTAATTTAATTTTCAGTTATAAACTAAAATGCTCAGCAAAAATTTACCAGACAAACTAAAAATGATTATGTAATTTAATAATAAAATAAAATTGGGCGACTTAAAACACAAAAAACGAGAAATACAATTAAAAAAAAAAAAAACATTTAATAAAAAAAGATATACTTAATGTAAAATTAGCTCACCTTGATCATAATTAATCATTTCTGGGTCATCATTGTTAACAGGGAAATCTATGTCTTCTGAATCACTTTTAATTTTTTGTATGCTGCCTAAAAATAATAAATAAACGTAAATATTTATTCATTTTCCATTTATAAATAAGATGAAGTCAAGAATTATTATTTACCGTCAGGCATTATGATAGCTTCATGAATTATTTTTTCATCATTTGATTCATCACTAAATGAAGACGTACTGGCATTTTTAATACTCAAATCACCTATCAGAAAATTAACTATTAGAGAAAATAAATTAAAAAATTATCAGTTAAGTATTCCAACCTTTTTCAGTGACATAGCTTTCTTCATCAATTGTATTTTTGATAACAGCATCTTTAAAATACAAGAAAAAAATTATAGTATTATTATATAACTGTAATTATTATCATAGAGCACATTATTCTTACTTTTAGTATTCTCACAACTATTCAATGGCACAATTGTTGTACAGGCTGTTGAATTTAATATATTGTTGTTAACATGATCATTTCCTGAAAAAACAAAAAATGTACTTATATACTTTTATATAAAATATAACTAATAAATAAGCTAAAAATATAACAATAATAATAATATAAATAAATAATAAAATTTTAATAAATTCACACTATCACCAAGTTCTATCTGCTCTGAATACATATTATTCATTTCACCTCTTAGAGATATATTAAATAATAATATTCACTTTTCAACTCGTAGCCATAATTTTTTCATAAAACTAATAACAAATACAACTAACTACAAGATAACATTGTGATATTTGTAACCCAAACATTTGATAATTATCCTCAACCCACTCAATATTTCATTAGATGTACCATGTCTTTAAGTGTTATGTAATAGATTTACTTAATATAAAATAAAAGATAATATTCTAAATATGGTTATTTGGGAAAATTAAAAATATCAAATACAGTTATTTATATTGGACACACTTACATTCAGAGCCAGAGTCAAGAGTTAAGCGAGAAAAAAGAGTAAACAGAATTTTTCCATTAATAAACCATATAAAATTGTTTTAGTAGTTATCATATTACTAACATTTATTAATAAAAATTAAATCTAAAAAAATAAAATATACTTTTATATGTACATTAATAATTCATTAATTAATTTCTATATTTTAGTAAAGATAATTCCTAATTACATTCAATATTTTATTATTGAACAAAATATTATTTTAATATCTTAAATTGTACTATAAATAAATATTTAAAAGATATTTTACAAAACATTATAAAAACATAAAAATGAAAAATTTAAATGAGGGTATTACAGTTAAGATCAATTAAAAAAAAAAAAAAAAACCAAGTTCTATGATATATTCAATTCCTCTGATAATTTTTACAGACACCTATTAATAAGAAATTAAGAATAGTAAACTTGTCATTTATTTATACTACTACAAAAATATGATCAACACACCTAAAAATTTAAAATACTGAATATTTTTAGAAATAATTTATGACGGATAATTTTTCTAAAAAATGTAGTCATGAAATACTAATTTATACCTTCATTATGAGAATTATTCACATCATTGCATGCACTTGTTGTTGGTTTGCTTGAATAAACTTTATATTTATATTTCGACAGGTCAAGTTTATCAAGTTTATGTAAAGTTAAAAACGGTGGTACTTCTTTAACATTTTTATTACACTTTGCCTGAAAAAAAAAAAATTATAAAACATCATGCACACATTAAATTTTAAAAAATAGTAACATGATTATTAATGATAATCTTAATAATATATTAAAAATAATAAAATAATTATCATCAATTAGTAATATTAAAACATAATGGCAAATGAGTTATATAAACAAATTAATAATCCTAAAACTGAATAACTGTTTAAATGTTTAATAATAAGAAAAATATTTACAGAATTTCATATTAGCATGCTAATCCAAATTGCTCACAAATTACAGATATACATATAACATAGCCTAAGAAAATATTTATATTTGACTTGGGTAGAAATTGATTTAATTAATTTCAACTAAACCACCAACTTGATACATTGTATTCACTTTTAGTTCACAATGATAAAAAAATTGGGACTGGAACAATAAGCTAACAGTCTATGAGTTAAGAGGAAATACATTAATATAATTGTTTTGCTAATGCTATTAAATCATAGTCTATCTGAGTGGGTTTGCTGTTACTAAGCTACAACAAAAGGAGTGATAGTATATTCAAAATTAAATATACCTAATATTACATATATCTTGTGTTTATCAAAGAAATTATAATTTTAAAATTAAAAATATCAAACAAGTACATACTATTTCTATTATTATTGCATTAATAAACTAATTTTTAGTACTCAATTAATTAAATTAGTGATGTATATACCATCGCTAGAAAAATAAATTCAAGTATTATTCGTAAAATAATAAATTTAAATTGTGTATCAGCATAATGTATAGTAGGCTCAATGTTTGTTGGCCTGAAGTCCTTCTTTAAAATTTTATTTGTGATTCTAAAAATATTTTATCTAATACATTTAGTTTTCAACATTTAGTCTTATAATTCATTATTTTTTAGTTTAATTAATATTAAATGTCTTTAATTATCTTTAGTTTAAGTGTTTTTAGTTATATTAGTAGAATCTTTAGTTAACTGTTGAAAAACTGAATAAGTTTAGTATAAATCATTTATTAATAAATCTTACATAATTAATACTTTAAATAATTCTATATTAATAAGTGAAAAAAAGGAAGTATTCTTAGTCATATGAAACAATAAAAATATTCTTAATCAACTTATCACTATTTTTCCATACTTTAGTTTTAAATCATAGATTTAATAAGACATTGTAGTTCACCTTTCTCATCGTTCACATCAGTATCATTAAAAATTATTGCTTACTAAACCATTTTTCACATTTTTAGATAAGAAATTATTTTTATCTTTGATAATACTTTAACTTCAATTGTAGAAATAAGTAAATTTAAAAAATTAATGTATTCCAAGGTCAATTGCTAAATAAAGTTTGCACAATAAATAATTCTCGAATTAAAATGCATGTTATTGCATTCAACAAAAAATTGTAGTAACTCATGAATAAAATGTATTAATGATATACAAATATTATTTATTAAAATAATGAAATTGAAAAGCAATTAAATATCAGACTGACATTTAGTTAACACAAAAATGTCTCTACAAATCAAGCAAGATGAACATAATAAATGGCTTGTTGAGTTTGAAATATTGTTTTGTTAAAATATATCCTAAATTTCTATTTGATAACTCGATATTGTAATTTTATAAACTTTTCATTCTACCGCTATAGTAATTTATCTTCTAAATATCTACCCCTACTCTACAAATTACTTATTTTACTATGTATCTTACAAATTTTGGAAATTCTACCTAAATTGTATCTAGAGTGTCTTCTAACTTCTAGCTCTTGTTTTCTCACATTTCTTTTTAACTTATTTCCTATTTCACAAGTCATCTCCACCATTAATTCCCATCTATGTTACTCTACACTTTTTTATTTTTATGTTCTCTTTCGTTTACTTACACTTTTAAACTAGACTAACACGAGAGAATACTTAAATCCTCTTTTATATATAAAAAAAAAGTGATGATGATCATACATAAACTAATTTTGTGCTTTTCTTAGAATATTATAGTTGCAATACATTATACCTACAATGTAATTAAGAGAATTCATGTAATTTCTTTTTTTAAATTCCCCCTAATTAACCAAATATTATGTATCTAATAAACTATTTTCTTTAATATTTACACTTGAATATTTCAAAAACTACTCGTTCGAATTTTGATTTCAACACATCAAAATTCACAGAAAAATAACCTGAATAAAATTTTGCAGCTAAAATAGAGGGTTGCCATTTGAAAAACGTAAGTTTGTATCTCCGCAGGACATCTTTAAGGTGACATGGAAAAAATGACTTTTATAGTGACATAAACATTAGAACATTAAAAAAAAATCCTAAATTTTGAATTTTGATGGAAAAAATTGGGGATGAACACGCTTAAAAAATCGCCCTGTATATGTGTGAAACATATTATTTACCAACACTATTACATGAGTCTGATTAATGAAATAATAATAATCTAGATCCTCTTTTATGCAAAATCTTTTTTTTATATAACAAAATTGAATATTCTACTTAAAACAATTTGCTTGAATAAATTATTCCTATTTTATTTAGGATATTGCTTTTTAATACTAACTAAATCTCTATAGATCTTCTTTCTTGCATTAATTGGTGTCCTGTTAAAAAAAAAAACAAATTTATATAAATAAAAACACACATTTATAAAATTAAAGACAATATATATATATTATATATATACATATAATTTTCTTACTTTATCTCCTCATTATGCTTTTTTACCCATTTATCATTCTCTGGCATAACAGGAATAATTCTTGTAATGGGTAAAGGCCTGTCCCAACTAAAAATGGAAATAATTAATAAATAACATGTACCTATGATTAAAAAAATGAACAAATGAAAACTAATTCTAATATCATAAATAAAACTATACATAAAATTACTTTTTAGAATATTTCCAAAAATGGACATAATAATAATGATCAATTCCAGGTTCTAAAATTTTTCCGCGGTAATAAATATTTGACCATAACACCCAAACTTGATCACCTAAAATAAAATTAAAATGTACAGAATAGTCTTTTTCAATCATTTACACAGACACTGTATCTATATCATACAAATAGAAACATTTATTTTGTTATTTAATAATATCTCGCACAGTTTAAATTAGAGATCTTATTCAAAAGCATAATAAAATAATTCAAAGCATTTTTCTCAATCATTTTGGAAATGAACAATAAACTAATAATTTTTTAAACATAGTTGCATTTTTAAAGAAATAATTTTTCCTACGAGAAAATTAGGAATAGAGGAATATAAAATATAAGTAAGTCAACATCCTAATTAACTATTGGAATTAAATAAAAAAAATTAAAATTTCATTATTAACTAAAAAAGACATAAAAAGAAAGAACAAATCATTTTAATATGGTTAAAAATATTATTAATAATAAAAAAAAAAAGACAATATAGGTACCTGTAAATGAAAAAGAACAAAAATTTAAAAAAAAAGTATTAATAAAAATTAATAGATACTAATAAAAGGTTTATATTTTGTGTACTCCTACTAGTGGCACCATAACAATATTATTTAAGTACCTATGCTAAAATCTGGTTAAAAACAATAAAATAAAAGTAATGCGGAAATATTATTGTAGAAACTGAATTTACCCTAGGTACATAATATAATATGGGTTAAAATATAAATTAACTAATTTAAAAATTGTTGATTTCAAACTTCATTAACGGCTACAAAAAATACACACAGATAATGTATACAGTGGAATGTTTGTACCTACCATATTAAAAATGAAAACAATATACAAAATACCTTGACCTAAGTCATATATTATATCTGTGAGCTGAACTTAATACACTAATATGCTTGCTAGAAACATATATGGATAAATTTGATAAAAGAGCAAGCCATTCTATAGATAAAAACATTGTGTTAAAATGTTTTCAGTTGTATAAGAAAAGAGATTATGACTGTATTAAAAAAGATATCACAACTATATACACTATAATAAGTAATATTAGTTCACGTAATTAATTCAGATAGTTTAGTTCATGTAATTGATTATGATAAGAACAGAAAATATGAAGAGAGATGTAACTATGTTGAAGAATAACCGAGTAGAGTATAATACTGGTCAACAAGTCTCAGACTTGTACAATGAGAATATACGGCTCATGACGAAAAACAAGGTAGGTACTATATAACCACCAGTGCTTTAGCAAAGTGATTAAGTATGGAAGACGGGAACAATGGCTAGCTGTTATGGACAGGAACGTTTTCAGGAACGCCACAGTATCTATGAGACGATTCCGTGTAATAACAATCGAACGCTCACGCCCCCCTCACTCATATAGGACGCTAAGATCAGTCTGAGATGTTGCTACGTAGTTAAACAATGGCAGTGCATAGAACTTGGAAATAAGAGGAGACGTATCAAACGACGTAGGATATGAGGTCAGGCGGGCGTATGGACAGGTCCGAGGAAGCTTATAAAAAATTGACGACATCCGGTAACGCTCAAAGACGACCGTGACAAAAACAAAGGTACTGCGCGGAACACGAAACGGATTCCAGCGGTAATAGCATGTAGTCGCGAGCAACTTACCATTTGTGTAAAACGGTTTTCGTATGGGTGTTTTAATATCCGCAATTTTACGTCTTGGAGCCATCTCCGAACAATCGAACGACTGCTGACCGGAACGACGAAGACGCTAAGTTCGACAAAGCCAATAACCGCAAACAGTTGTCTATGCCACAGACGAAATGAGTAATGACAGCGAAGTGCGTACTGCGTAGCTAGCGATTCGAGCAAACTTTTAACAAAGAAGTTCCATTTTTTCAATTGGTAGCTACACGGATAATACAGAATTCGTCCGCGCCTGCACTATCAACGGAGGTTGAGGCGTAATACCATAGTATTGTTCTGTGGTAGTACCATAGAGTAACCCACGGTCACTTACCTCCACTGCACGCGTCACAATATGATAAAACGTGACTGATATCGTTCCAACGAACACAACTCACTGTGGTATTGGTATTTGGTATAATATACATATTATGTGTGCGATCAATCACCAGTTCCAGCGCTGCGATGTCAGAAATTTTAAAATTATTTTTATCTACTGTAGTACTGTTTCGTCGAAATAATAAAAAATACGACAGAATACACGAGATTCTTGCAGGTTAATATTTTTAATTTTGATGAAATACACGACCGTGCTTATCCAATAGTTTTATCACGAAGCATAGGACTTCTCTCAGATGCTATAAACTCCGCCGTCATTACTTTTTGTCACTTGATGATCTCAATCTTTGTATCATTGTTTATTTTACTAAAAGCACAGCCACAGATATAATATATAATAATGTATTCATGGAGATAGATAAGATCCAAAATGACAAAAAACGGTAAAATATGGTATTACTGGAATTTCGATAAAATTGTTGTTTAACATAACTTTAAAAATGATGAAGTTAGAAACTTGAAACATTCACCAACTACTAAAAATGGTCTCGAAAAGACTTCATAAAAATTTCAAAAAGATTTAATCAGTTTTGAGTGAAGTACATCATTTTGAAAATTCCGGAAATTTCTCGTTTTTTGTTGGATTTTATGTAATACAATTTTTGATTCTTGATATTAAGACTTGAAAATTTAATATACTTTCACTGACAAATATGTCTAATTAACTTGAAAAAAATCTCAAAAATTGTAAGTCAACTTTATTTTTTAAACCCGTTTAAAGTTAGAATTTCAACGAAATTCGTTAGTTTTACCTAAAATTACGCACTTTGACGTACATAAAAGAAAATAATTTAAACTAATTTTTATGAAACTTGGTACCTATGTAGAGAATTCTATTGCAAATATTTTTTACGGACGAATCATTAAATATATTTTCAAATGTTTGATTGAAAAAAATGTGAAAAAGTATAGAATATTTCTAATTCACGAAACCATCTGGATGTGATTTCGGATCTATAGAGTTATTGATCTAAACTTTTGGAATGTATTTCAATACGAAAAAGTGTTTCCAGAAAAAAAAAATCAAAGTAAAGTAAAGGCAAGAAAGCCGGACATACTTCGCACCACGGATATTCTTCATTCCTCGGGTTTGATACTCATAGTAACTGTGTAGAAATTTAAAGAAACAATAAATCATTTCTTCAATAAGATAATTCTGAACGAAAGAAGTTAATAACATAATAGTTGCCATTTTCTATACACTCATCAAGAGTATCTGACTTAAAGAACAAAGAATATCCGTGGTACGAAGTATGTCCGACTTTCTTGTCTAAACTTCACTTTTTTTTATCTAATAAATAAAGAAAATAAAAATAAATTAATGAAAAAGAAGCGTGAGAAACTTCTCCAAAATTTTCCTTCATATTTTCAAAATTTTCTTTCGCCAAAATGTTTCATTGTTTTTTATCTATGTTTAAATTTTAGATTCTGAACGAAGTGAAGAAGCTAGTGTTTTTACAATGTTGTTAATTTTTTTTTTTCTGTGAATACTATTTCATATGGATCTACTTGTCCAAAAGTCTCGATCAGTAACTTTTTGAAACCGGATTTGCCTCTAGTTGGTACTTTAAAGAGGTCATTTTTTGAATTTCTCTAAATTCTGGGGGAAAACTACACAAAAATAGACAAAAAAGACACGGAAACCTTAATTTTTTGATCCAAACTTTATGAAAATTTAAACATAAATAGACAATAATATAAGAAAGATATTGGCGCAAGAAAATTTTGAAAATGTGAAAAAAAAATTTGGACATTTTTCTAACTATTTTTTTTCTCATTAAATTTTATTTTCCTTTATTTATTAGATGAAAAAAAGTAAAGTAAAGTATAGACAAGAAAGCCGGACATACTTTACACCACAGATATTCTTCGCTCTTCGGATCAGATACTCTAGGGGAGTGTGTTGAAAATGACGACCAGTGGCGCACCCAAGGGAGGGAGGGGCTTTGGGGCTATAGCCCCACCCAAAATTTATTTTATTTAAATTTATAAATAATAAAAATTATTGATTTCTCAAAAATATATTACAATTTTGCTATTTTTGCAATTAAACTATTGAGAA
>JAIPRM010013272.1:0-11532 GCA_025469315.1 Stegophylla sp. TES_Ste_2020 | reverse complement strand
TATTTCCTTTGTTCAGAATCGTTTTACTGAAGAAATGATTTATCGTTTCTTTAAAATTTAATACGCCCGTCAAGAGAATACCACCCGTCGTGCGAAGTATGTCCAGCTTTTTTTTTTATTTTATTATACAAAACAGGCCGAAGCCCAAAGTACAATTTTTATAAACATAAATATACATATATAATTAAATCTAATAAGTCATAAAAAAGTGGTGGTGGAGATGTGCTCATTTGCAATACGCATAATCCTGAATATAATATAATACGATGATGAGTAATATTCTTGCAAAAACATTATAATATAGCTTTTTATCAGCTTGTAATATCACCCGTAATTATTATTGTTATATTATATTTAGGTAGGTAAACAAATTAATATTGATTAATTTTGTATAACACTCTGTAACGACAATATAAGAAAGAATTGAAAAATTAAATGGAAATATTTTTTTTTCAATTTAAGACACTCGGCACAGGCACGTAGCTAAGGGGTAGCCTGCAGGGGTGGCCGGGCCACCCTTAGAAGTTTACTGGCCACCTCAACTATTTTGTTGATGTACTTAGGTTAAATTAAACGTTCATTAAATCTCAAGTCGAACAAAAATCATTGAGAGGAAGGATATGAACATCAAATAATTCTGATTTTATAAGTTTTTAATTCAGCATATTATAACATGACAGTTATTATTATTAGGTACATTGTTACAGTGATATTTGGACACCTATTTTTTGTTCATCGTGTGCCCTATTCCAATGATGAATGGAAATTACTGATGATAGTAGTGAGAATTAAAATAAAAATTTAGTACAGAAGCCATAGGTTAAATTGGAGTGACAATAGACATATTGCTATGAAGTTATGAATATATAAAATGTTAAAAATAAGACTTACTCGTTATTTTCAAATTTTAAACATGATAACAATGCGGTTGTCTTTTGTTTTTTTTTTTTCGTCACGGGATAGAGTTAAGTTGCGTTAAAATTTGCCACTCTAGTTTGATTTTGAACAAAATTTGGTCACCCTAGCTGTAAATTCCTGGCTACGTGCCTGCCTCGGCATGAAGAATATCGAATAAACGAATAAATAAAATGTGCTATTAATTATAAAAGAGATGATCGCGGAAAGACTCGACTTGTTTGGATAAACGATTGCGAATAAGAACGAAAGGTGCTGATGAATTTTAATCAGTGCACTGGGAATAGATAAACGTGTGATCTATTAGGAACTCGTATATATAGATAAGATGTATTTGGATAAAAAAATGCTTATCTAGATAATTACTGCATAATCTACCCGAAGTCTATTTCAGAAACCATTGTTCCTTATCTGGATCAATTCATTTAGAATTAAATCAGTGGTAGATCATGTCCAATAAAAAATGGTAAGTGTTTTTTTTTTTTTTAAAAATGGAGTATTTTTCTAAACTTTTTACTATGAGTTGTTCGAAAAAAAAAAATTGAATAGTAAAATATTTTTGTAGTTCGAACAAAAAATGATATCAAGAATGTAATTTATCTCAATAAATTTGTTACTTACCTTGATCTTGATTTTTATATTATTTAGGTATCTGGACTCAACACTTATCGGATTTTCTGATCAACAGATTGATCAATTAATCAATGATATTCACAAACATACGTAATACATACGATTTCCTCGTGCCCAAACACCTTTTGTCCTCGTCCCGCGTCCTTATGCCTCTTATGCTACACGTGTCGTAATGTTAATCACCGCCTATATTGGTAAATCTCTGAAATAAATGTCGACAACAATTCATCGTGCCCTCGTTTTTTTTTTTTTTTTTACACTGACTAGTATTATATAGGTAGGCGTGTTAATAAAGAGAGAGAGAGAGAGAGAGAGAGAGAGAGAGAGAGAGAGAGAGAGAGAGAGAGAGGTGGATAGAAACTTCCGAAGCCAATATCGAACGGAAATATTATAATAATCGTCGATTTTGAGGTTATACGGAGTGAATGATTTTTGTGCGAAACCAAGTCTTTACAGTCTCTCTTAGGGTCAAAACCTTGAATATTAATTAACACATAAATAACAGTAGGTGGAAAATAAAAGTTTGTCGTTAAGGAAGTATTTTGGATAACAAATTTTTGGTAATTTATTTGTTGATTATTATTATTATAATTTTTTTTTGTACGATGATTTTTACACCGCAATAACAAAACGATATTATTGCAATAATTGTTACAGGTGAGAAAAATGCGTTTATAACTGTTTCATACTCGCTGTGCCATTATAATGTAAGTATTGATGTAATAAAAACAAAATATGCTGTCGTTACAATAATATTATATTGTAATATATGTATATTGTTAATCGTTATATTCGTCGATGACATTTTTCCAGCCTGATGGCACTTGGCGTTAATTTCAGGGTGGGAAAACATTAAATATAAATATAGTAAATCTCTGAAAATAAAATTTCACCCTTTGTTAAATTTTTTCCATTTCACTTTGGGAAATTCTTTTTAGTCATCAGATCAAATGAAAAAAAAAATAATAACTTAGATATTAAAAATATAACTATATACTAATATGTTTTATAGTAAAGATTTTTATAAAAAAAAAAAAAAAAAATCACTTACTTTAAGTCTAAATAAAAACATTTTCAGTAATAAATAGTTTAATAACAAATTAGATTACAACTGCAATAACCAAACGACGCAATTATAAAAAAACTGATACAATATTTTTTCTTTTAATATACCTATAGGCCCAAAAATGTATAACTATCTATAAGATTTTAAAGAAAACAATTTCAATTTGACTATTAAAAGAGATAAATATAAAAATTCTATAGCAAAAATGTATCAAATAATAATTATAATATATACTTTATGTTTGTATACAAATATCATATTTTAATATTTTATAGTGAGATTAACTTTCAATAATATTTAGATTTTAAAAATTAATACTTACTGAAATGTAAATTATGTTTAATAATCGGAATTACATTTTGATAATAGTAAGATAAAATATTACAAATATTTATTTATTATTGAAATAATTAAATAACGGATTTTGTAGTTAATTGTTTTAGGAGGGGAGGGGGGCAAAATTATATCTTTGCCCTCTCTATTAATTCCTTGGGGGTGCAACTTCCCCCTCGTGCACCCCTCAGTTGCCGCCTATGGATGTTGTTATGTGTGTATTCGATACAGTTTCACGAAACGCATCTGTCACTGACGTTCTGATCCGATCAAATGATACATAATTGTAACGACTGCACCGTACGGCGAGTCCGGGCTCGACGCCAAGTTCGCCTATAGACGCGATAAAAAATAGAAAACCGTGTACTTGACCGTTGGCGTTCGTGTGTGAGACAACGCGAACGGACATACCTACACACACGTGTACAGGGTGACCGGTGAACGACGTTCCAGAGAGCAAACTATTCAAATTTCAAACGCAACGGCTATTTTATTCACATGATTCTCAACCGATAGAACGAAATCAAATTTTGGATTTATTATTAGAGTGCGGGTTTTGAAGGCATTTGCTTTTTTTTCTCTAAACTTCACACCCGATATGCAAAGAATACTCGTCGTGCGAACAACACCCATTGTGCGAAGCATGTCCGGCTTTTCTTATTTCAGTCACATTCAACGTTTTATCTTACCAAAAGATTTTTCGATTTATCTTCAACACATAAAAATCTTCATAAATATCGGCTTTAATTTTCCAGTAGCGTGTGCTGATTAGATCACTGACGATATTTTTACTGGACTTTTGGGAAAATATAGTAAAATTTCCAACGTTTGAAATTAGTAAAATTAAAAACTTTAATGATGACTTTATTGCTAATTCAAAAGTGGCCCATGTGTGTAATTGTTCAGGAGTGCTAATTATTTTTATGATTACTCACCTAACCTAACCTAACCTAACCTAACCGATCAAATAAGGTATACCTGTTCTAGTTGAAATATGTATCACCTTTTTTTCTGATTATTATTTCCCTTTTTACTATTTTGTTTTTTTCATAATAAATAATAAAATATTGCACTTCAACAACGTTTTAAAATATTTTTACTACCTATTAAAGACAATTCAAATGAGTATTTTTTATTTTTATAGAAAAATCAAAATTTTTTTAGGAAACCTAATTTTTTGTAAATATATACGCTTATGAATTAATTTAATAAAAACTTACTCCCACTAAGTAAGATACATTTATTGAAGTATAATTAGATGACACACTTATAAATTAAAATTTAAAGACCCACCCCTTTTTTAAAACAGGAGCAGTCGTTCCTTAAAGTCTTATCACTTGCCGCTCCTGCTATAGTTGAATAATACAAAAATTTTCAGGGTTACCATAATGATGTGCGATTAAAAGTAGTATCACACGAGTCGTATCGAGCGAAACATATTATGTATATTTATTTTTTATTTTAATAATTTAGTGTTTTATACCAGAGTGACCCTACAAATTAAATAAAAGATATTAATTATTATTTGTGGGAAAAAATTAATCTATGCGAACCGGGCACAGGGTACGTAAACATAGTAATATTGTATGAACGAATATGGTTACAAAATCGAAATTCCGTTCGATAATAATAATATGTTAAAACTCTTTTGCCGTTGAAAGCTCACGTGTGTATTTGTAGATAAAAAATATGGCTGTGAGTAATTATTATTATAGTGTGTCATTTTGCAAAAAATGCCGTACTCGTGTGTATTGCACAGAGATAGATGTACAGTTTACACTATGACTCACAGTCTCGTGTGAAATTAACGGCGAAACAGCTTTTCGCGCGTACGTCATCGTATCGAATTATGAAAATTCCCAAATGAAATGGAAAAAAATAAAAAAATCTTTAAAGATTTTTTTTTTTTTTTTTTTGCTTTTTCAGATTCTGAACGAAGTGAAGAAGTTGGTGTTAACTTTTTGAAACCTGATTGTTGCCTCTAGATGGCACTTTAGAGAGGTCATTTTTTGAATTTCTCAATTCTACCCAAATTTTGACAAAAACGACTCGGAAACTATCATTTTTTGATCCGAACTATATGAAAATTTAAACATATAGATAGAAAATAATATAAGAAAGATTTTGACGTAAGAAAATTTTTGGACATATTTTTTCTGACGTTTTTTTTCTTATTTATTTTTTTTATCATTAACTTCTTTCGTTCAGAATCGTTTTATTAAAGAAATGATTTATGGTTTCTTTAGAATTCAATTCACCCGTCAAGAGAATCCCACCCGTCGTGCGAAGTATGTCCGGCTTTTTTACGTTTTGCCCGCAAAGACAACGGATTATAACAATATATTTATGTAAGTACGCGTCACGGTACGCAAATAGCTCGCCCGAAGTACATTATAATAATAATAATAATGCGAATTCGATTATTACTTATCGCGTTTTAGCAACATTTTGCGAAGTACACACTAGAGATTGTGCGGATTAATCAAGGTTTTCTCATGGTGAATTAAAAAGCCATAAAAATAATACATAATAATAAATTATTATGATATCGTTGCAACGAGGAACATCGTTGTCGTCATTCGTCTGGCGTTTTGTATTGTTTTTTTCCCCTTTTTTTTTTTTCGGAATTTGTTTTTATTGCACTCGTTGCAAAAAAAAAAAAAAAAAAAATAGATAACGAATAATAAATAATCATAGAATGTGTAATACGCAAGTACAATGTTTTACCATGATAATTATAATAATACTGTATGGTATCGAGAGTGTTTTTTTTTTTTTTTTGTATCACTGCGAAAACCTTGATCGGCTCTTATAACCGACTTATAGGTTTTCCGAAACGATATATGTCTACTAATTATCTGATGTGCAGCGACGCTTTGTATGATATTATTATGTACGAATAATTATTAATATTTATACATCGAACAGACGCGTGTCATTCAATTACGCATTTGTCACCGATTTATCATTTATTTAGACGACGTAAAATTTGTAGCCCAACATTATTTTTTATAAGCTACAGTTTTTACAATGATATTTATTTTTTATGTTTTGTGTGTGTACACGTTCTCGTATAGAAATACTTGTCCAAAATTGTGAACCAGCAAATTTTTGAAACCTTATTTGCCTCTTGATCAGGCTATCCTGCGGTTCTGGAGCCGCAATAGTGGCTCTTTAGCATTCTATCTGCGGCTCTTAAGCATTCGCATCAACATTTTGACATTTTTTTTTTTTTATATTTTCAATTTTTACTACAAAATTTTTACTTTTACACAGTTAATAATTGTACCTAGCCCAATAATGACATACTTAATGGCACAATGGCACGAATAGAGAATATTGACAACTATATTATGAAGAGAAAAAAAATATTCACACAAATGTGGCTCATTATATATCATTATTTTAAAATTTTTTTAAAAAATGGCTCTTTCCTATGAAAAGGTTACCGGTCCCTGCTCTAGATGGTATTTTAAATAAGTAATTTTTCGAAAGTCTTAATTTTTTTTCTCAAAATTAGGAGAAAACTACCAATAATTTAATAAAAAAAAAACTTGGAAATTATGTTTTTTAATCCAAACTTTATGAAAATCTAAACATAGATAAAAAATAATATGAGAAATATTTCAGCGTAGAGTAAAGTAAAGTAAAGTACATATAAGAAAACCAGACATACTTCCACCATAGGTATTTTTCGCTCTTCGGATCGGATACTCTTGGTGGATGTGTTGAAAATGACGACTACTACTACTATTATTGTTCTATACATTAGTAACTTCCTTCGTTCAGAATCGTATCATTAAAGAAATTATTAATAGTTTCTTTAAAATTCTACACACCCACCAAGAGTATTTGACCAGAAGAGTGAAGAATACCCCCCTGTGGTGCAAAATATGTCCGGCTTATATTATGTTTTACTTACACGCAGTTCGCCTAAACTCGTTTTATGAATTTCCATCTTAACTAGGAAGTATATGTTTAAATTTACTGATTTAGAACCTTTTACTTATTCAAAAAATTATGATGCACCTTCTTACGCAAAAGGTATTTATGACATGAATGAATTTTGTAAAATAATTAAATTAAAGCTTTTTTTTACTAAACACACGAAATATATTCCATCAAAATCACTTGACACTTATAATGAAAAAATAAATCATGTCTTCAATAAAATTATTCTGAGCAGAGCTCCAGTTAATGCACAATAATAAATGTCAGGTTGCAAACGGATACTTGTTTAAAATTAAATTTTGAATGTAATAATTACTTAAATCGAAAATAAACTTAATAGTAGGTAGTGTAAACTATAGAATAACATGCAACAATACATATGTTGATGATTTGGGAATATTAGGCAAATCTCTCTTTTTTTTTTTTTTTTTTTTTTTACAGGTGAACTCGTCGAATTGAGTGCAGGTAAATTTTGTAAAAACATCTAAAATCCGGGTTTTTTTTGTCGGCGAACTGTGCATAAACCGTTTTAACTTAATTTGTTATTTAGTTTTAATTGTTTTAAAAACATAACGCATTAAATTATGTGTGCCAAAATAAAACTATTTCAGATCGTTTTATTTTTATTAATTTATACATAATATTATATATTCACAGCAGGCAACTTTAACACATAAAAAAATATACATGTTTGTTGACTACACCCTGTGGTGGTTTTTCTTAGCTTACACCAGTGACGAATGCTGGGAGGCGTGGTTTAAACCCTAACCGAAATTTGTTTGATAAATTATTTCGAGAGAACAATAAATGAAAACATAAAAAATATTGACCGAAAATCAAAGGTGTCAATTTTTATTTTTACCCCTCCCCTACCTCCCCCGACAATTTTTTCCTGTGTTCGCTACTGGTTAATACTTTAGAGCGGACAGAAAATCTCAGAACGTAATAAATTTGGCGTGAAGGGAATTTAATGTCACAAACTCGCAGCAGAGAAATTAGGTATTGCTTATACTCGAAACAGTATTTTTTCATAAATGAATCACTTTTTCTGCGCGTGTAATATGAGATTACCTCCCCTTCCCGTGCGAAATTCTACGGATTTCCCCAGAAATGTTTTGATACGTCCTGAAAATCTCGTTAGGCGATTTTCCGACCTTGAGTACGAATCGCCGATGAAGTGTTCCGTGGTGGTTTTCACGCACAAATTTCCCTGCCGGGTTGGCACAATCTACGACCGTGTTAAGGAGACTCGAAATAATCGTCACTGCCAAAAGTCAAAACACGAATAAATTATATTGTAGTAAAAATTCTTCATTTCTCGTCAAAACGCTGAAAAGTAGTTTGGAATGAGAATTATTTCAGCGGCGTTAATGGGCAGAGTGCTGCCGGTCGTTTAGCACCTCCTGAAATTGAGTTCTAATCCTGAAATTGAGTTCTAATCGCGTCGCCGCCGGGCATCTCTCTTCACGGACACAACAGAGTCGACGCAGCGGCCTTCCACCGCCCGAGATGACGAAACGATAAACACAGAACAGGAACAAAAAAACAAAAAAAAAAAAAAACGCTAGCAAAACAACAGTGTTCGTACAATAAATGTTATTTACACACGAACATTTCACGGTGACGACGCGCGCGCTCCTCTACTCTGCTGCACTGGGTCACTAACAAGGACAAAATGGCGGTCAAGGTTAGGTTCCTCGCACCATACACACACACACACACACACACACACACACGAGATGACGATGGTGGTATATTGTGAGCATATTGTGTGTATGTGGTAAGTATGACGATGGGGATCATTATTTTAATAATATGATATTATAAGACTGTATTTGTTTGTTTCCACATTATAAAAAAAATAAATTTTGTTAAGTATGTAATATTTCTAAAAAACGACGTATTGTCCGGCAGATGCGGATTCAGAGGGGGGCTATGGGTGCTCGGGCATCCCCTGTCACATTAACCCACACTACACAAAATTATATAAAATTATTAACTGACTGTATATATTTCTCAACCATGAGTTTTCTTCAATCATTAAATGGGATTTGCAGGTGTATTACATTTTAAAGAAACGATAAATCATATTTTAAACTTTAAAGGCGTTTTTGTTAACATTCGAGTAGTTTTTCCAAAATTTTGAACAAACCATGAAAAAATTCTGATTCATGAAGCTGCTGGTCGAAACTTATGGACAAGAATTTCTATATGAAAAAATAAAATAAACATAATTTTAAAAACACTAGCTTCTTCACTCCACTCGGAATGTAAAAACGTAAAATAAACTGAGTAGATCAGCATAGTAATTTAAACAAATGAAGTGGATAATTTATTAAATGTTTTTTTTTTTTCTAACAGAGATATTAATATATAATTTATTTTACATAGAGATTTATATTAAGGAGTAATTAGTAGTTAGCTGCTATTAATATTCAGTTCTTTTGATTGAGCACCCCCTATTAATAATTTCTGGATCCGCACTTGGTATTATGCATCATATTATTATTTTCCCGCGTTCTTTCGTCGAACGCTCTAATATTATATAGAGGTTCCGCGGTGGGTAAAACGTAGTGAACCTATCAAACTATGTATTGACTGACATTTCGATTCGACTGTTTTACCATTTCGATTTCACGTAAACGACTTTTTTTTTTAAAAAAAAAGAGAGGATTGGAAGCCTTGATTTTCCGTCTCTTAGTGCTTTAAGTGATGAAATTTCATTCCAACGTACCGATTGGTCTAATGCAGTGAAAATCAGTGAAGAAGAATCTTAATACTTCTGATACGAATTGATCGTAAAGTCTTATTTAGATCGAATTTTCTAAACTTAATAAATTCAAGAATTTACTTTGTAACTCTACTTTAATGAATTTTCGGCGACAAAGTATAAAATAATGGGAAATTATATCTAAAGTTACCCTAACGATGAAAGATGAGCCTGATTTCTGATTCTTTATCGTGTCACTAGATCGATCGGTAAGTAAGAATGGAAGTGCATCTAAATAGGTATGAAAATTTAACAAAACAATGTATGTTCGAAAAAATAATGAAATAAAAATACTCAATAAACGGCCGCGTAACCAGGAACTTATGAAGGATAGTATCATCCAAAGGGTAAATAGATAAAGTACTCTCGAATCGATGGTTTTCGTTTGTCATTTTCTTTAGAAACCATAACATCAAGAAAGGTTCACACCGAATTCCGGATTTTCGGTAATTCTTTCCGGAGGTCTCTGGACATCATTACATATATTTTATAAATGACATATACAATTAAAACCGTAACACAGAAAAGTATAACTAAAATAACGATATAGAAGACAAAAGGGTGTTTCTACACACCTATAACATCGTGTGCTAATTATCAAAAGCATGCTCTTAGAAAAAAAATATTGAGAATTTAGAAAAATGACCTCCTAAAAGTACCAAGTAGACAACATTTCCAATCTACAAAATTACTGATTGAAACTTTTGCACCAGTATTTCTACCCAAACTGGTAATTACATTCATACGGGGGGGGAAGGGAGGGGATAGATTTGTAAAATCAATACATTCTTCGCTCCGCTCAGAGTAAAAAAATATGTTATATAAATTATATATTTTCATATTATTCGCTTTATACATAACTTTTTACTATTTATATGTTATTAAAAAAAATTAGTTTTTTGTTTGATCAAAATAAACGAGGAAAGATTTAATTTTATTAATGATAAAATATACGTGTTTTACATAACACGTATAAATGATACACATATTGTACCTAACTTTGTTGAGTTAATATGCTATTGAAGTGGATTCCATATTAAGTAGTGGCCTAATAGTATTTTTTTTTTTTTTTTTTCTTAAATGTTGTGTCCACTGTGTCTCTATTAAACGGTTTTTTATTGGTACAGACGAATTTGGTGTATTTACTGATGTGATAATATTAATTTATTGGCCAGTGAATTATTTGATGGCACCAAGAGCAAGATATTAGTCCTCAGCTACTTTTTTTCTTCTTTTTTTTCAACGATATTCGATAACGTTATAAAAATCCAATGAGACTTTTACTTGTCACGTTCACGGATCTCGTTAACTTCACTTTACCCTCCTTTGTAAAACGATTTTTTTTTTAGGATGCCCACCAGTTGATTTCTAACTCAACCGGGTATCTGTTCACCTAAATCGGGACCGGAAAATTGTTTTCGCGGAAATCAAGAGGCATGTACAAGAGTTGATTCCCACATTGTTGTATATAAGTAAATAATTTTTTGCTTAAAAGTCGTTATTATTGCGGACTTCTAGGCATTTATCAACTCAAAGAAATTCTATTTAAAGTACAATTTAAAATATAATAATAATATGTTAAACGTAAGGGAACGGGATAAGAAAATCAAAACTAACTAAGCAAAAATAAGTATATACGAAGAAAATTCGCTCAATTCTAGAATATGGTTCCGTTTTATGGAACCCATATCAGTTTTGTTGGACCAACAAAATTGAGCGGGTTCAGAACAAATTTCCGAAATACATAAATTCAAAAATGCCTAACAAATGCGTAATTATTAACCACAACTATGAACCTCTTAGGACATTGTTAAATATTAGCACGTTGAATTCTAGGCGCACATTTTTAGATGTTATTTTTGTT
>JAIPRM010013271.1:0-11532 GCA_025469315.1 Stegophylla sp. TES_Ste_2020 | reverse complement strand
CACTTAACACAGTCGGAATCAGACAATACACACTTGCACTTAGAACAATTCATATTATATAGTATTAGATAACGGAAACGGACAAAAACCGAAAACGACTAGCACGAACGAAAGTCAGATATCAACTGTAATAATTAATGGTCGGCTACAAAGTACACATAAATGTACATACGCTACAAAACACACACTAGTTAATTTATATTATGTTTTGTTAATTTTATTTTAAGCTTATTTGAATCATGCTGGATAATTGTTAACCGTCAACACTTATTGTTAGTCTGCCGTACGTTTTCTGCAATTTTTTTTATTTTGTGTAACAAATATTCTTGTTGGCTCGAAGAGCCAAATACTTTGGTAGGAATATGAAATTAACTTAGGCACGAATAACTCTTTTTTTTTTGTGTTATACCTATATTATAATTTCAATGCATGCACGAATCGCCACAATAAAACTTTACATATTTATGTAAGCGTGAATCGCCACTAATAAAGAGGTTCAATTTTTTAGTATTTTAGTATTTTAATAGATACTTAGCTTCTGGCTGCAGTTTTCAAGAACTGCATTACAATTTTCGGATAGGAAGATCTATTGCAAGTCAAGTTGTCAGAACAGTTTGCCAAAGTATTTGGAAAAATTTGAAAGAGGTATGCATTCCCGTACCAGATGAAAATATGTGGCTAAAAATTTCAGAGGAGTTTAAAATCATATCAAATTTTCCCAACTGCTTGGGCGCTGTGGACGGTAAACACATCCGTGTTATAAAACCGGAGAGAATTTGTCTTTGTTTATGAACTATAAACATTTTTTTTCAATTGGGCTTATGGCTGTCGCTGACGCCAATTATAAATTCATTTATGTCGACATCGGGTCATATGGGAAAGATTCTGATTCTACTATTTTTAAAAATTCGTTGCTTTGGAAGAATTTGGAAAAAATAATTTAAATATTCCTGCATCTTCGCAAGTACCAGGAATAAACATTCCGTTGCCTTACGCTCTTGTTGTGACGAAGCTTTTGGTTTAAGCACACATCTACTTCGACCATATTCCGGTACTCATTTACCAGATCGAAAAAAAATTTTTAACTATCGCTTGACACGTGCTAGGCGATATGTGGAGTGTACTTTCGGTATACTTTCTAATAAATGGCGTATATTCCTCAGGCCTTTTGATGTAAAAGTAGATTTTGCTGTCGATATCGTAAAAAGTTGTTGTGTATTACACAATTATGTACGTGATCAGGA
Organism: Stegophylla sp. TES_Ste_2020; assembly: GCA_025469315.1. Classification (NCBI taxonomy): domain Eukaryota; kingdom Metazoa; phylum Arthropoda; class Insecta; order Hemiptera; family Aphididae; genus Stegophylla; species Stegophylla sp. TES_Ste_2020. Next base: position 10,288 of record JAIPRM010013271.1, on the reverse strand, counting down.
CGGATTTAGTATTGATGACACATTAACTATAAATGGCTTTGAAGAATTTGATGTTTTCGACAATTCAGGAATAAATCGAAATACAAATTTATTTCGTGATGCTCTATCTCATTATTTTATAAGCGACGAAGGAAAATTACCATGGAAGTTTGAAAAAATCTAAGAACTTAAATTAGTATAAGCACTGATAATATTAATTAAATATTAGTTAATAAAATCCTATACCTAAATAATAAAAATGTTTCAAAAAGATTATTTATACCTTGCATGTAATTTATAAAAAAACAGAAGTAAATACTTAATTTTAATTTGATTGTGCATCATTCCAGAAAGTTGATAGTAAATATTTTTTTACTTAAATATATTATAATCATTTATGAGGAAATAAAAAGCACTTACATATTATTTTTTGCTGTGCTTCATTTTCATTTACGAATGAATTAATTAAAGACGACGCTACTTTTATCCATGCTCCATTCTTTTTTAATTTATCTTTATAGCCTTCATCAGCTGTATTCCACAAAACTTCATATTTTTAGACCTCACTAATTAATAATTCGTTGTCTATACTTGACATTTTAAAAGAAATTAAAGAAAATTACCAACGCGTTAATTTTAGCACGAACGTAATGCAAGTAATTTCAGGTTGTAGTTTTGTTTACTTCAATACGTCCGTACTTTGTGCGCACGTGTATCAACGTCTATTTGAACATATTATATAATTCTAAACGCGCGTTGATAATTTTTAACGTGCGTTCTAGAAAAAGTACGTCGATAAGAAATTGACGTCCGTGCGAACGCGCGTTATTTTTAGCGCACGTTGCTCGTGTGACCTCTCCTGTAAGCGACAATGTAGTATTTCTACAACGCACGTAAAAAATTACGCGCGTATCGACGCATTTTGTACGTCCATGTGACCCCAGCCTAAGATTTCGGCAGTGATTCATACCACATATTATACACTCATGCACATAATGTGGCCGACCTCATTTAATCAGCATATTAGTAGGTACGTACGAAGAATGTATTCAGTGCAGTGCGCATATTATTTATTTACTGAGATCAGTATATTTGATCATTATTATAAAGCATTTCAAACTATGAATGGTGCGAAAAAGTTGTCATATTACAATATGACATGTATTGATAATGATTTCATTTTTTTTTACTGTACATATAGAAACAATATTAATTCACGAATAAATGATCGGATTGTACTCGTACCGTACAACATAAGTTTTCAATAAATAATTGTCTTTACATGATGTTTTAAAAATTTTATTATTCAAAATTCTCAATGTTTTCCATGAAAACAAAGAAATACCAGTAAAATTTTAAGTAAAAATGTAAATTATGTGTAAATTATGGTCATTTTCATACAAAATAACTATTTTTTTCAATCAAAACCTCATAAAACATTTTTATTTTAATTACACTTAATATTTTCATTTACCGATTATTTTTCTGCACGTTTCCTATTTAAATACTAATTTTTGTAAAAATTCAGCTCAATTAATATATTTGTATAACCATTTAGAAACTAATTGTTTACTCGCAAGATAACGGTTTTTCAAACATTTTATTCATAACCCAGTGGAAAGTTTTTGGCCAAAAGATTCCTTTTGAATTTTTCTAAGCACAGTCAAAATTTTCTTCATTGTCTGCTCAATAAATAATTTTTCACAAGCGTTTAAAGTTAGATTCGAATCATATCTGGAATTATTGATAACCCAAAAATTAACAAATTTCTTTTCGTCATATATTTAACTTATTGTCTATAAGATAGACAATGATATACAAGATTACTCTTATACATTTTTATGATATGAATATAAACTTTTATTTTTACATTTTTACCAAAATCATTTTTGTATTTTTTTTTTTTTTTTTAACTATATGAGTTTTAAATTGTTAAGTATACTCAACATAAAACTAACAATTTATTGTTGTGTATAATTGACTAAAATTCTACTAAAAATCGTATTTTGTAGCAATTACATCAGGTTTTTTTAAATTCAACCATTTACCAAGAGCATCCCACTCAAGAAGCGACGATTATAATTATTTACTTATTTAGACTATACCGAAAACTGAATCACGCGCGGCCAAATCGTTCCGTGTGAAACCAATTTTCATAATATCTCTATGTTGTATGTATTATTAAAATGTTATTGAATTTTAAAATATAGCATCTCCGAAAATCTGTAGTGCATATTTATAATAAAAAGTGGTCGGTGAGAATAAACTCAAAGAACCAAACAATAAAATGAGAAACATGAAAAGATCTAAATCCAAAGTAAAATATAAGGGTCTCCCTTTGACGAGCGTTTGAACACAATACGAAAATAATACAATGGAATCGATTGTCAAATGAAAATACTTCCATCGTTCGTTGCAATTTTTGAGCATCTTGAGGAAATAAAATACGAGCCATGTGTACGGCATATTTCCATTTAAGGGCATATAACACGAAATATTTCTGTCCTGCTGCGAGTGGCATTGAATAGAAATGTAATATTCATGTATCCAACTTTAAACTATATAATTTTGGCCGTAACAAAAAACAGGCAACGAACATTTATTTATAATAATAAAAGCACGATAATCTTGTAAAGATTTATTCATATACAGGTAAGTTACCTAAAAAAATTTAGGAAACTTACCCGTGAGATAATTCTGAGTACGCACACTGAATAGCTTGACCAAAGTGTTAATGCTAACTAAAAAATAATAATAATTTTTCAATACCTAGTCACTTAAATAACATTTTTAGCGGTGTTCGTTTGATATAGATATGCATAGAATATGATGTTATTTTCGGTCACCACCATTATGTACATACATGTAGAGACCAAAAAGGTGTACTGAGTGAAAACGCATTGGGAAGAATAAACGACAAAAACGCAAATATTAAATATATTCCTCACAGAAAAAAAAAAAAAAAAAATTATATACATCAATGGAATATCACTAACATTAAAACAATTGTATTGAGCCAAATATTTTGAGTTCCTCCGTAAACAGTGAATTATATCGAAATAAACCGTGTTTAATTCTTCCACCTGGACCAGCTCTCGGTGGTATTTTGAAAAAGATATTTTTTAGAAATTTTCAATAGTTTTTTGGGAAAATAATGCAAATTATTTATTTTCGGGGTATATGGCTAATGAATTAATGTGCCCTCTTCTTAATTATATAATGCCTCTAAAATTAATAAATATAGCATTTCAGTTGCTACTTCTGAATAGAAAATTGTAGGTTTTTATATTTTTTATGACTAATAAATAAAAGCATTGAGATCATCAGAATTTCAAAAATTTGCCTTAGATTATTGTCACATGTGATTTAGAACTTTTGTGATTTATATCGTTTTATCACCAGTCAAAATTATGAGCTAAGACTATTTGTGTGCCCCTTAAAATAAGTATATACCCGCAATGTATGCAAGCACATACCCTGCGAACTTATGCGTGGCCAGTAATCGAAAAAAAAATATGTAAGGAAGAAAATTCAAAGTTACAAAATGTTATGTTTATATTTTTAAAAATAAATTAATATATTTATATGTTGTGTATAATAATGTACGCCACACATACATATTTTATAGAGCGTTCAATGCTGCCATAAAAATAATAAAATCCAATAATGGTGGAAAAAAATTTCGTCTTGATGGATATATGTACCGGTGCATCGGGTAACTACGCACGTATCGATAATAATTACCGATCATCAGACTGAAATGTCACCACGTCGTACAGCAAGTTGCGGGTTGATATCGATTTGAATCGAGCGCTAATCTTGACACGAGCTTGCGAAGCAAACGAGAGGTGTCTTGCAAAGTGAGTAAAGCGAAGGGAACTGCGTAGCGAAATGACGCTCAAATACTCAATATTATAATAATGCTAAGTAACTGCGCCAAACTTTAAAACATGATTTTGGTACAATTATTTGGACAATTTGTTGGACACAGTCTACATAAACGCTTAAATGTAATTATTTTGTATATTATATAACTTGGATGTATTTTCCTAGATTTTTTTTTTTTCAAGGATTAGTGCACGCCTATGATGTGTATGTTTCAATAACATGTGCCGTGAACAATGTACACATATATGTACTTTTGAGTACATCAAACATCCACATATTATATATGTATAGTTGCCATTTTGACCGATAGGCACTATGCTATACGATATGAAGTAAAAGACAAACATATTTTATTTATGATCAGGGACAGCAGTCAATTTGATTTATAGTACACTATAAGCGTTTACTTTCTGGCACCACATCTGGTTACGTTTTCTGACCGTCATTATTTCGCAATGACACGTGTTCTGTTACATGTGTTTATGGGTCACCACCACATATTTTTATGAGAAATAATGATTTTTTTCAATTAAATCTTGATAAAATTTATATGCTTAATCCTGTAGAATTTCTATATTCAAAGTATAGAGAAATAAAAATTTAAAAATTAAATTTAGGTACAACATTGTCCTTAATACGGATGTAAGGAATAGGTTTATAATATTCGTTCATAACTTTTTAATAGTAAATACATTTAAAACAATATGAATAAGAGTATAAGTGCATTAATTTGGTGTGCTGGGATCGCTATAATATAATAATTGTATAAGACCACTATGCGCCACCGGGTCTTTTATTTTGGGATTAATAAATGTTATACGACCAGTTTAAAATTATTTTTCTCCTGTCATTGTCCCAAATCTCCCTAACAGGTAAACGTACGATTTTGTACGATTATGAACGATGATAATAATAATATATTATAGAAACCTCTGACGGGAGGCGCCAATGGTGCTTTGCTTATCGCTCCGATAATCTTCGTTATGTCAGTACTTGCACGGGGACGCGACTTCGACACGCATTCTTCTCGTCACGGTCGTTGTGGCGTCGCGAGGAGGATCACCGACGCTCCTATTATTCTTTTGTTCCCGTGCAAAAAGGGTCATCACAATAACACTCGTTTTACCTTAACGTGGGTGTGTTTATATGAGAGCGCGCGGGCGTGTATGTGTGTGTGTGTGTGTGTGTCTCCACAGTCGATTTCCCCCTTCAGAACACCCATGGAGCCAGTTGTACACATTTGTACCTATTTAATGGTTATAAAAATATTTTCGATCGAGATACGCGAGTTTGCATCGTTTTAGACCATGGTGTGCGTGTGCTCTCACGACTGAATGTTCCGAAATTAATAATATACTAAGTATTAAATATACGTATTGTATGACACGATGATGGCAATCAGTGGCGTATCCAGGATATATTTTTGTCAGTGACAAAATTTCATAGTCCTCTTTAATTCATTATTCATTAATTATTAGAAATTAGAATAAGCCCATAAAATCATGCATTCCCCTCCACAGTGGCGTGTTTTCCAATTTTTCTGGGAAGGACCCAAAATTTTAAAATAGCTACTGTATATACACATATATATAATATTATATCAGTTAGTAATTTTTAAGGGTCTCACTCAAAATCTAAAAGGTTTTAAATTAGGACTGCTCTCTTCTTCTCCTGCGTTGCATTTTATACCTTTTTTACTTATTTATTAGTTTATTACTATTTAATGCATTGAATGATAATTTGTTCGCATTGAATTTTTTTAGTTCTGGGGAGGGTCCAGTACCCCTGGACCACCCCCGTAAATACACCACTGCCCCTCCACCATCAATTTTTTTTTGTTTTTTTTTTTTTTAATTAGTACCTATGCGCTTTATAGTATTTATTTATTATAAAATGAATAATAATTAAAATTTAATTTTTGTCCCTATACAAATTTGATTTTATGAGCTAGGTAAGGTATAACAAAACCCAAAATATTTTAAATAATTAAAGTACGTTTATCTGGTCAAACCTAGATGAATTTATATGTATGTCATTGTTGATGATATCCTAATTAGTCTTCGATAAAGTTTTTACTAGGGTTAGGATATTTATGACATAGGATGCATATTTTTTTCAAATTATCCTATTACATATATTCTTGGATATAAATTTGTTTCATGGTATCTAGATTCACATAACAACATTTTATTTTGTATATATTTGCAAATTTTCCAATTTTTAGCTTTTTTCTGATTTTAGGTTTTTTGATACAAAGTAGTACTTAATCTAAGTTTGTATATCTGTAATCTGTATTTTAAACAAGTTATTTAAAAATTATCGCTTGTTCATTTTCGGGATTTCTATATTGCTATTCAGAAATATACATCGTAAAAAGTTCAATAGAACTAACCTATTGTAACTATCATATTTATTTTAAAACATTATGCTATTCTAATTTACCAGTAGTAGTTATGATTCAAATTATTTGGTTATTTAAATGTTAGGCTTTAGTTGCCATTTCATAGTGTACTTTGAACTTACATTGGTTACATCGTATACAAAAACAGTTCATATTCGTCTAAGTCAAACTCGATTTAACAATTCATAAAGACATTCAATGTAATATATTTATAATAAATATAAGAGGTATCTTATTATTGTCAGTATTTTTATATGTTAAGTCCCGCGCTAAATATATTTTTAAGTGTGAATAATATTAATTTAATTAAATTAATTATTTTGGTCATGAAAACTATTGACAAGTACTAGAATTATTTAATCATAAATTATTATCATGTTTAGTATTTAATAAAAAAATTATAATTTTCCCTTTTCTTCGACTACCGTTATTAACTTAAAAATATTTGATAACTTTTACGTACACAATATCTCACAGACTACCCAGACGCTTCAGTGTGCGGAGTTATGGTGTTTAATAAAAATATCGTATGCGGAGCTAAGGTGTTTAAAAAAAAATCTTGTATAAGGAGTTAAGGTGATATATTACAAAGTGGCCACGATCCATGCACAGTTACGGTGCACCGGAAGCGTAGCCTTTGATTTCCAACACCGTTTATAAGTAAAGTTTTTTTTTTCATTGCTATTATCATTTCAAGTGTATTATTATTATTATTATTATTATTATTATTCTATTTATATTATTATAATAAGAGATAATTTCATTTTTTTATTTCGATATGAACCATACACACCGAGGGAACTGCTTTAGAGTTCTATTCTCGACGCCACAACGTTTATTTTAAAAGAAAAATAAAAACCGCAAATATTTATACATAAGAAACTCTATCCAAATGAGCGCATCTTAATAAGTAGGTATAATAAAATGTAGGGATGTACTTAGAAAAAAGTTTCGGGGGATTATTTTTAAAATTTGAAAATCAGTTATTGATAATTATAACATACTTATTTTAATAAACATACGACAATGTAAAATATTATCAAGAAAATTAGTTTTACTAATAACACTTTTTTTTTTTAATGTGTACACGTTTTCGTATAGAAATACTTGTCCAAAAGTTTTAACCAGCAAAAATTTTGAACCACAATTCGCCTCTAGATAATACTTATAAGAAGTTATTTTTCAAAATGCTCAATAGTTTTCTTAAAATTTGAGAAATAAGACTCGGAAACTATCTTTTTTAACCAAAACTTTATGAAAACTTTATTATATATAGGCAATACTATAAAATGTATTTTGACGCAAGAAAATTTTTAAGTGTGAAAAAAAAATTGGAAAAAAAAACTTCTTTTCTCAGTTCATAGTAAAATATAAAACAGGCCGAGTAAAAAATACATTTTTTGTTGTAACTATGACAAAGTTTATAATTTTTCAGTAAAATTGTCTTAAATAAACTGGAACCTCGCTCAAAATCGTCTAATTGAAGAAATTATTTATTGTTTTTTTAAAATTCAATACATTCACAAGAGTATAATACACGAGAAGTGAAGAAAATCCCGAGGTATGAGATAGGTCCTTTTATTTAATTCGAATTTGTTGGTATTTAATAATTATTATGCTTTAGCGAGCGTTCTACATTGTGCAATATTATACTTGACTTACTAACTATTAAAGTATGTTACAAGGTATAATAAATAAATAATCCCAAACATTTAGGCGATGTTTGAGCACGCAAAGCCTCCGTACGTCCCTGTTAAAATGTTTTCTGAGAGTAGACCGCGACTTTACTACATTATTTTTATTAGTTTGATTCCGTGTCATTATTGCTTTTTTTCTCCTCCTATCTTCTTCCTCCTTTTGCTCGATTATTTTCCCAATCATTTTGAATAACGTGCACCTTGCACGTAGGAATGTTTGTCTGATGTGGGTGGTCTGCGAGGTCAAGTCGACTGGTCCGCACAGCAGGTCCATTTAATCGTTTTGGTCTGGAGTATTCGATTATCACTCGATATATTTATCATCATAACTAAAGAGCGGATGTTCATGCTCTAAAAAACTTAAATATATGCTGTAAAAAATTTAAAAATATGCTTTAAAAAAACGTACAAAATATGCACAAAAAATCATTATATTCCTAAAAAAATTAGAAATATGCACAAAAACATCATTATATTCCTAAAAAATTTAAAAGTATGCTCAAAAACATCTAATTTGATATGAAATAGTAAATAATATTTGTTGAAACTTTTGAAAACTTACAATAAAAATAAAATAGATGAATAATTTAAATAAAAATTGATGTATTTGTATTGGTCTTCTTTTATTGTTGATTTAATCTAAAAAATGTTATTATTATTAATTTTTTCATTAATGTAAAATGTATTTTGTTTTACTTACTTAAATGTGTTGCATTACACTGAATAATCATTGTTTTAGAAATATTTTCGAAGTGCATAGAACGTCGTCTATCTGTCAAAAAATGTTTATACTTGGAAAAACTTCGCTCAACATCTACTGATGTAATAGGTACGTATTTAGAATAAGTTAAATCATCAGACAGTACCAAATATGCATTATTATGCACTAATAAAATATAAATATGCTTTGAAAGAAAAATGTATCGAAATATGCAACTATATGCAATATAAAATTTTATTTTCGTTTTCTATAGGCTACAAAATAAATTTCTAACCTACTCTGCAACTTTTATTATTAAAGGAAAAAAATATGCAAATGCATGAACATCCGCCCTTTAATCATAACTAAGGTTCGGGACTTATTGTACAATAATTTTAGGAAATATGCACATAATATGTACATAAAATAACCGAAATATGCGTAAAAAAATGAAACTGATTTTTTTTTTTTATAGCTTTTTGGTATAAAAATTTGATTTTTAAAATTTAAAATTTTGACAATATTTTATTTAGTAATTTTGTTATGACAATAATGCTGTAAGCATAGGTTACACTCTGTTTGGCCGTTTTTCACTCCTAAAATGAAAAAAAAGGTTTGATATTTTCAAAAATATAAAAAATTTCTGATATTAAATTTTATGCACAATGATTATTGACTAGCAGTGGTGGTTTGTGCTTAGGTGCTTAGGTGCGATCGCACTCCCTACGTAAATTTTAAAATAATTAATATTTGCAATTATGCTTTCTTTAATAAATAGTAATTAATACAATTTATATTACTCTCAAAATAATTTAAATAATTCAGAATTGTACTAGAAAATGATAATATTTTAAGGAAAATGTTATCTTAATTCTTAGTCTGACAATATCTAATGCGAATATGCGATAAGAATAATCTAAAAATTTAGCAACCAACACTTGTACTCGTAACTTTATGTAGTGTCATAATTTCTTTGTGTATGGACTGTATGGTGCGATGGGCCGTGGCACACACCTAAAAACCTAATTCAATTTATGTGTACTATAGATAGACTATGGTAATACATATAGCGTGGCGGCGGCGGGATTGTGTGCGACAATTATCGTCGCTCATCCTCGGCGACGGACATTTGCTGCCGTGTTAAGCTGGGCATGCACTTGTTTGGATCAGATCGTATCGGCTCGAGCCATCATCAATATTATAATATTTAGAATGCTCATCGGCGGTGGGATTTATTGTGTGTGATAGGGGATATCCCGAATGCGTCCCAAAAAGTACTTTTTTTAATGTTGTAAGCACGTCCACAAAAAGGTATAGCCCGAGTACGTCCCGAGAAATAATTTGTTTTTTTTTTTACATAACTCGAATGCGTCCCAGTTCATTTAGAGTTACCCAGGGTGCACCACGAGGAGGTGAACTAGCTTACACCCCAAAAATGTTTTTTCGATTTATTCAATATTTATATTAAAATTATATTATCTAGTTTATTTAACTTGTAAATTACATTGTTAATTTTTATTTTGAGGTTGATGTTTGAAAGCCATAATTTTTACAAAATCAATCCTTGAAATTTGGTTATTCTATTTATAAATATTTTCTTCGATGAATGCAAATTTGTTATTA
>JAIPRM010013270.1:0-11535 GCA_025469315.1 Stegophylla sp. TES_Ste_2020 | reverse complement strand
TTTTAAGGTCGTCTTTCTTAGTCAATTTCATATTTCACCGGTTGAATACACAACATTTTAACCAATAAATCAATTTTATACACTAATAATTCAAAATTGTTCTGAATAGCGAGTGCAAAACAATACTGATCAGTTACCTAACCAGTGGTCGCAGTCAAACTGTGACACTGCACCAACGTTCTACACTGAAACACACGATTTATTTTACGTTTATTTATAAGATTTATCATTTCGAATATTATGACGAGATTTTTTGAACGATTTATGTAAAAATAAAATACTATGGACGTGATATAGTAATTATTTTACAATGCTGAAATGAAAAAAAAAAAAGGAAAATAATATTTTTATCAGTTTTGCATACGATTTTGTACGAAATACATTTTTAATGAGGGCCACATCGAAAGGATTGGCAGGCCACATTTTGCCGCATGTTTGAGACCACTGGTGTAAGCGAACGTGATCGCTGTAAGCGCGAAAGCGTTCAAGTGGAACGCACCCAATATATAAAAAAAAGACTTCTCTACTCTCGTAAATAAAATTAACACTCAGATTTCATATATTGAATTAAAATGTTTATTATTTTTCTTTTCAATAAAAATTGTTTAAGCTAAATTTAAAAATTAATTTGGGACTTATGTCTCAAATAATACAATTGACAAAATAAAATGTCTTTGGCTAACTGCCTTAGAGAATACAAAGTAAAATAAATATCTCCACTGTATTACTTACAGAGACATCTGAAAGTCGGCTTTCCGCCAAAATGAGTCCTGCACCAGAACTGACGAACCCGTCGTCTTTTCGAATATACGGTGGCTTCGATCGATTCCTATGACGACCCACTTCTTTGGCCTTTTACAATAAAAAAAAATATTTTATTTAAAACTATTTGAGCGCTACTGTAGTAGTAGCTACTCAGGATTCCTAGAACATTATAATTTTTTTTTGTTTCCGCTCATTTGCCTCATCAACACTTAATCCTAATATTCCCACAGGCTTTAAATTTACTTACTATGCTAAAATAATTCTACGGGCATTGTCTATATATATATATATATATATTTATATATCGAGTCCTAGTTGAATGTATTTTGTCAGTTCTGTGTGATACATACCTAATTTATTATAAAATAATTTTGTTTTTTCAGTTTATTGTTATAAGTATTATTATTTTATTCATTTAATATTTGTTATTGCTATGGAGTACGTAAAAAGTTTTAAACATAAAGATTTATTAATGTATACAGAATATTTAATTTGAAAGAGATAATACAAAATATAGTAAAGCAAAGTAAAGTATAGACAAGGAAGCCGAACATACTTTGCATCACGGATATTCTTCGCTCCTAGGGTCAGATACTCTTGAAGGGTGTATATAATTTTAAAGAAACGATAAATAAGTTCTTCAATGAGACAATTCTGAACGAAAAAAGTTAATAAATATAGAGAACAATAATGGTGGTCATTTTCTACACATCCACCATGAGTATCTGACCCGAAGAGTGAAAAATATCCGAGGTACTAATTATGTCCCACTTTTTTGTCTATACCTTTTTTTAAACTATTTTCACAATAAAATCCATTTTTTTTTTAAGCACGCGACAGCACCTGGTTCGATTACAGCCCGGTACTCCGAATTTTCGCATTTTTTTTTCTTATATTATTAATTTCCTTTGTTCAGAATCGTTCGAATCTGGCTACGGACCCGGCAAAATGTTGGCAAAGTTTTTTCATCATCTTATGTATTTTTCGACGCTGAGTATGATAATGGGAACTGAAATCTGTGCTCAGCAATAGTTACCGAATAAATTGATTTTAAAAATTTAGTATTTTGCACGCGTTATGTTAAATACACACTGTTCACTGTTTTGTTGTCGGCACGACTATGATAGTCTAATCGCTAGTAAAACAATTATTACAATTGCCGAGGAGCGAATGGTACGGGTTCGACACCTTACCCGGAAAAATACATTTAATGCACTTTCTTCAATCATTCCGGAACAAAAACGACACGATAAACATAATTACTAATTGTATTATAGCGAATTAGTATTGATTTATGATAATTAATGCCGCTTCATTATTCTATTGTAATGTTTATATTTAATTGTGAAATTTAAAATTATTTATGGAATATTCATTAGGTGTAAGGATTATATAAATATATATACGGAATATAATTTTTTTTTTTTTTTTTTTATTTACAATAAGGTTTCAACAACTAAAAGGTCTGCTTTATTACTAATTAGACTGCTAAGTTTTACATATATTTTATCATACCCACACATATCTATATACAAGATATATGTAGTTATATAAAAATCGTTCAAATATTCGTACTTCGTACCACGGATATTCTTCGTTCCTCGGGGCAGATACTCTTGATGGGTTTGGGGAATTTTAAATAAACAATAAATCATTTATTCAATAAGACGATTTCGAACAAAAGGAGTTAATAATATGAAGATCAATAATGGTCGTCATTATTAACATACTTACCTAGAGTATCTGACCCGAAGAGCGAAGAACATCCGTGGTGCGAAGTATGTCCGGCTTCTTGCCTTTAATTTATTTTATTTCACTCTAATTTACTTTTTTTCTTTTATGAAATCATTGACGGGAAAAATGTTTAATGAGAAAAAAAATGTTGGAAAAATGTCCAAAATTTATTTTTCACATTTTCTAATTTTTCTTGCTCCGAATTCTTTCTTGTATTATTGTCTATCTATGCCTAAATTTTCATCAAAAAATGATGGTATCCGAGTATTTTTAGTCAAATTTTGTGTAGTATTTTTTTCTTTTTAAATATGAAGAGTTGAAAAATTCAAAAATGACATTTTTAAAGTACCAACTAAAGGTGAATCCGGTTACAAAAAGTGGCAGATCGAAATTTTTGGACAAGTAGATCCGTATGAAAAAGAGTATGCAATAATAAATAAATAAATAAATAAACATTATTGTAAAAACACTAGCAACTTCACATCGTTCAGAATCTAAAAAAAAAGATAAATGATTATATTTTGTGGAAGAAATTTTCTAACACAAATAATTTGAAATATTTATGATATAATTTAATAATTTTAACACATTTTTGAATTAAATCATAATTGTTTGTTTACAGATATTGGACATTGCAGAACACTTCAGTGTTTACAACGAATAATACCAGAACGGAAATCGCCTGCAGCGGTTTAACTACTACATTTTATATAGAGTTATACATTTGTATTTATACGACTATAAAAATTGTAGCCATAATGACGAATACGCGTTTAAATGTTTACATTTGGTGTCTTATGGTAATTATCGGCGTCTCAGAAATCGATTACACCGGAGCAAAATCACTCATTAATTACGGACAGATGAGTGGGTTGTTGACGAATGCGAAATCGGTATGGGTGAACGGGAATAGAATAAATTTGCACGAATGGTTGCCGAAGGCCATTGAAATGGACAACATAGATGAAATGAATGCAAAAATTATGTACACGTTTGTGAAATGTGAGAGTGCACATTTGATATACGATATTATTGTATATATTATATACGAGTATAATATACGGAACAACAAATACACGATGTACGCTAATCTAGAATCATTAAATGTAGAAGTAAACCTAGTCATCAATATACTGTTCGAGATTATGTATCATTATCCGTCTCTCAAAACTGAAACCAGTTTTATGAAAACGCTGTTAACGACGAATTTCTACATGGACGGTTTGATTTCTGCGACAAAAGCTATTCTCGACCCAATGAATTTCACACACATCGTATCTAAGCGGGATACTCATTTCAATATACTTCCGGTTATTACACTGGATAATATGGATCGTACTTTATTGCAAATAGTTAATCTTTTCGAACAATTCACAGTACGATATTGTTTTCCCAGCGAAGATAGTAAAAAAAACGATGGGACACGAAATTTCGATAACCGTTTGAATGATTTGAATAAGTTCCGTATAAACATCGTTACTTTAGCCACTGGCCGACCGTACTCTGCGATTAACATGGATAGCATAAAGCTGGTGAATTGTATGAAGAATGACGTTCAGAATAAAAATAATAGTAGTTTAGTGAAATTCTGCGAAAATTATTTAAAAATGCCCAACAAAGAGTACTCTAGAAGTAGTAGGGTATCTACTGAAACAATGTTTGGTAATGTTGAAAACTCGTATGAAATTGATCGTATCTATGAATATATGCTCGCGGTTTATAAATCAATAATGAAATTGTTGTACAAACTGACATCAAAAGTCTGGGACAACGGTCAATCATTAGACACAACATGGTGTAGTGAACAAATTCCAAAATTAAAATCGCTGGGCTGTCCGGTTGAAATGATAGACAATTTTGAACTCGCGTTAAGGGTGGAAAAGCATAAAGTTAAATTAAGTTCTAAATATTTTGGTCCTGAAGATTGTTTTAATTACCTTCCATCCAGTGTTTCGGATTGGAGATTGAATGAAGACGAACTGACCCATTTCACCTTGTCGGATTTGATGGCTAGTGTTTTAGACGATGAGTTCAAACCTTTTTGGCAATCATTCAATTTATTATACAAAGAATTCGCGAAAAAATCACAAATGGTATACGATACGTCTTTGGATTACGTACCTCAAATTCCAAGTTTGCATAATTATAACTGTTATGTGTTGACCTATATTTATGAAACGATCTTAAAAATCAAATCAGAAAACAATAAGTGCACAAATGAAAACGATTTAAGTTCTATCATCGAATGCTTGAACAAAGTCCATTCCCTCGTTAAAAGTTTTTTTGATTATTTACTTAGAACACCAAAGAGTTGGATTGTAGACCCAACAAAATTATTAGGATATGATCATCTTGGTAAGATATTTTTGGCTGCTCTTATTAATTTGAAGAATGAATTTTTAAATGATTTAGACATTCAATATTTTCATCGAATCAAAATAGAGAACGCGAAGAAAATAATTATGCGGCACCAAGAGATAATAAATCGAACATTGGGAATTTTCTCGAACGTTGTCGACAACTACCAAATAAAAAACTGTCACATTGTAATAGATCAGAAAATATATACTTCATGTATAGCACGTGGAATAATACGTTTGTTTAATGTACTTACTAAACGTGTTCGAAAACAAATTATTAATATTAACAACGATTTAATAGTTCCCATCGATTTTCATGACTTGAATATATTGACGGGAAAAGATAATGACTTGTTTAATTACTTAAATCCACAAGGTATATATTTCGATTGGCATGGAGAATCGAAAAGTATACACAGCATACAAGTAGACATATTCAAAAACATGTTCGACATACACGATCTAGTTGAATATCAAAGGATATATTCAAAATGGCTAATTTATTTATTTTACAGAATGTGGCATAATTTTTTACACAAAATATTTCAAGATGGTAATACAGAACGGTTGAGGAAAAATTACGACGATGCAATGGATTACCGTGCCAAATTTAACGAAAACCTATATCCAGCGTTAAGTCAATCATTTTTTACACCAACATCAATTGCTTCTGAACTTTTTCGATCGTCCAATGAAATACGAGCCGATAATTATATGATAGGTTTAGCAGAAGAGATCATTATACATCCAATAATTCGATTACTTGGAATCGTAAAAGTTCAATTAACAACGGATGATATTAACGACTATATCGTTAAAAGTAATAAACGGTACGATTGGAGCGATAATGAAATGTTTTCATCATTATATTCCATGATATCAGATAATGTTGATGAAATGAAAAATTATTTTATCTATATTAAATAATTTTAGATATAGGTAACATTAATAAGCAATATGACATATGGGTCGACAAAATTTACATAATTTTTACGTTTAAGTCTTCTTATTTAAAATTCAGATGTCAGACACTTAAATTGTTATTTCCTTAATAAAACCTAATATTAGTCACATTATTGTTTAAAGAATATATCTGAATAAATTACAAGTGTTAAATAAATGATGTTTCAATATTTTAAATAATTCTTACAAATAGATCCGAAATTAATTATTTTCAAAATATTTTTATTAACTTTCCATAGATGCTTGTGTGTGCTTTGAATTCCATTAATAATTCTGAAGAATGTCACTCTTATATAAAGTCTTTGAATAGTGTTGAATAATAATTCGTTGAATATAAAAAATGACGTATATATTTGCATCCTGAGGGTTTCATCACTTCTCGAGTGAGATACTCTAGCGAGTGTATTAAAATTGAATAGACTTATGTTAAATGGGTAAATGTATCAACAGTTAAAGTTTTGGGAAATGAAAGCAATTGCAGAACATCCAAAATATAGTAACTATATGAATATATTTTAAGTACATTATATGTATATGGTCAGGCCCGGATTGGTGTGCTGAGCTACTCAGAAAATTTCTAAAAATGGGCTGGTTGTGAGAATTTGGGCTGATAACAGATGAAATTTGTAAATATACATAGCGCATAAATAATTTACGTGAACAGCACAGTCTCAAAAATTGCCGAAATAAACCAAATTATAGCTATATGTGAGTTTATCCATTTTTTATATTATCTTTTATAATATTATCTTCGATGAATTGGTTAATTTGATAAAATTGTGGTAAATTGATAAAATAACATTTTAAAACATTCATATAATCTAATCATTAGACTACATACTATATAATAAATACTGTATTATACAAATTTCAAATGAAAATATTTTGTAATTTTTTTGAATTGTGAGCAAAGCGAAGAAGCTAGTGTTTTCACAATGATGTCTATTTATTTTTTATTTTTTTTTATGCGTATACGTTTTCACGTAGAAATACTGGTTCAAAAGTTTCAAAAGGGGGTATTTATATTATAACCAAGACTAACGTGCAGATTTTCTTGAAATTTTCAAAGTATGTTCGAGCCACCATATAGAAGGGTTAGCTAAGAAAGAATTTTTGAAAATTCAACCTCAAATGCGGTTTAATCGGGTAAAATCACCTAGCCGGAACCATTATAACTTTCATGTATACAATATTATGAAATTTGGTCAGTATTTTTCTTCAATGATATAGAGTGCCAATAAGAAAGGGGTTTTCAAAATTCATCCCATAAGGAGTGTTCAAAGAGTAAAAGTGGGACACATTATTTGTTGGTCGGATATATATATATATATATATATATATATATATATATATATATAATAAAATAATAAAATATCAGTACCTAACTATCTAAAATTTAACCCCTACCGGGGTTTAAGTGGTAAACATTGAAAACGTTATATCTTGGTTAGATTTTTCGAATAGGGGTTAAAACAGAAAAAAATATTAAATTTTGTAGAATATTTATTATATATATATATATATATATATATAATATCAAAGCATATTAGGTAAGATGTGTGAACTATTAAATCGTTTTTTATTCGAAATTAAGATTTAGAGATATTATAAATATAGGTTAGGTTATTATTACAATTAATTAGATGTGTGGATAATGCCGGTGAAATAAATTACATGTAAAATTCGATTCTACGGTAAATATCTGTAATGGTTATATTATTTTCTTCGTATTAAAATACAAAATAACCATAAACGTTGCCGGTTATTAAGCATTTTAGGCCCCTTATTAAATACGAGATACACCGTACACGTACACAATATTATTATAGCAATAGAAGCAGAATAAACTAGTTTGGCCCACGTGTAAATTACCCGTTTTGTTGGGAACTTTATTTTTCATTTACCATTCGTTTAATTTGCTTCAGAAAAAAAAAAAAAAAAAACGACAAAATGTCTATTCGAAATTTGCGTAAGCGTTCGTTTGTATATTTAATTACAAACGGTTTTGCTTTTTTTCGCCAATAGCTCGTTTTAAACGTGTACAGAATTGTTTCCAAATTGTCTATTGCTATTGCTATTTGGTCGTCCTCCCTCGCCCGTCATACAAAATTATAAAAAAAAAAAAAAAAAAAATGTAAATGCGAACGATCGTCTGCAAAATGAATATACTTAGTGTTTTTTTTTTTTTTTTTACAAACTACAAATAATAATTATTGTCAGAACTTAGTACAATAGCTGTTATCCCCAAAAAAAATGATCTGAACACGTTATTTAGGTTAATGTACATATGTGCTATGTTAAAAATATTAGAAACACGCAAGGAACTGTAGTACCAGTATGATCGAAAACACGTCATATTATAAAGAGTCGTATATCATAATTTAAATCATTTACTTAATTTATACAACCTCAGTATCTGCCAATAATATTATTGTTTGTAAACCAGAAGTCTCATTTTACGTACGATCGAAGATTTTATTGATCGCGTTTTTTGTTGCTATGCGCATCAACTATGTAAGTATACACATTTTTTGAAAATAATAATATATTTCTATAAAATATGACCTTTGTGCTCTTCATGTTAATTCGTCGTAATAAGACTACATTTGAATCGATTATTTATACATCTATAATACGAAACACTAGGAGAATTTTATTACATATCTGTTAAGGCGCCTGCACACCAAAAGTGAAACGTATACAACGCTCCATAGACGGCGGTGTTCGCCGTATCGCCGCCGTCGCGGCAGGCCGTATTCCGCGGATAGTCGTGTTATGCGTTTCGCGTCAATGTATGATGCCTATGTAATTCTATGCACGCGGCGCCTCGCGTGCATAGAAAATTTGTTTGCGAAAATAACGTTTACGTCCTGTTTTATACAGGATTGTCCTTTATTTCGGCTCTACGTCCTGTTGTCCTGATAAACTTCTCTCAGGACGTTTTTTCTCCCGTAATTTCAAGTCTGTCCCATATTAATCCCGTTTTTTTGACTTAGTGTTGATTTAAAATTTTTGCAACGAAATTATTGAATAAAATAATGTAAGTATCTAGAAGTCTTGTGGATATCAATAAATAAATTATAATCGACAAGTTTTTTTTAGAAACTAAAATATACAATATACACGAATAAAAGATTTGAAGAAACTTTAAAAAGCTTGAATTTAGTTTATTTATTTTATATATACCTATATATATATATTTGTAATAAATACTTATTTATTTAAAAATATTATGAAAAACATTTTTGTCCTGTATTTTATTTTCTTAAATATGGTCACCCTAGCTTACGATGATAACTATGTAAAAAAAAAAATTCATAAGAATATGATTTGTTAATATGATGATTGATGATACAGTATAATAATATGGTGTCCTTGTATCGGTGTATAACTGTTTAAGACAAAGACCACAAATGTGTGCGTTACTCTTTTTAAAAACATATTATCTAGTGTATTTCAACATAAAATTTTCGCAATTTCGCAACAGAGCATTTAGACCAATTAATATAATTACTTATGTATGGCGTTTAGAATTCTATCGAAATAGATGTGTACATCGTATTACAAGTGAAAATGACGACGTGCATTATAGCATTATAACCGTATTGAATACTTCATGTGGAAGCCGTTTGAATTTCATCATCGATGATAATATGATAATTTATTTCTACCTATTGATTTTGCCAAAATCGGTCGAACAACAGAGCTTTAATTACATAATTAAGGACCGGTGATTTTGATACAAAAGAGACCTAAAAAAAAAATCCTAAATATTTAGGTACCTACATATTATTTTATATCTTATCTTTATTATGAATATTATACTTCGTTACCAAGTAGACTGATCTTTGTATAGTTTCCATTGCCAAATCATCAACGATTTCGTCAATGTATTCGACTTTCATACTTACCTTGATATGAACACTGGCCTAATGACCCTTGATTTAATCACCCCCCTTTTTTTTTTAATAATAAATTTGAGATTCTGGGAAGAGTGATGAATGAAAACCAGTACGGTTTTTACCACCCAAAAATTAGTATGTATATATATATAAATGATATGTATTAAGTTGAGATACAGATAGTTTGCAATAAAAAAAATAAAAAAAATACTTTTATCAAAAAAATAATAAAAAGATTTTGCAGATTTTTTCATTGAAAATCTTGTCTATTAACAATTAGATTACACGCGGATCTACTAATACTATTTACAAGATCTGAAACGGTGCCCAATAAAACACATGATAATATTATTATAGATTTATTAATATGTACATCAAATCTATTTTTATTGTATGACGGCGGCGGCGTCGTCAATTTGTATATTTATGCTTATCAAAATGTTTGAGAAATATATCGATTCAGGGACTAAAATTGTGTGTAGTACGACACACTTTGTGTAATATGAAATATTGAGTGTGTAGTACCAAAACGAAATGTGTGTAACGATTGCATTTCATAACAATTGATAGGTATTTAATTTTGTAATAATTGTAATGTTTTATTATTGACTCGAAAAGTTTGTTGATTCTGTAGCAGCCCAGCCACCCTTTACAGTTTTCTGGCCATCGCACAGGCCACCCCAACTAGTATGTTGATACCTACACTTAGGGGAAGAGTGAAAAATTCTTCAAACTGAAACAAAATAATTGTTATTGTAGAAAATAAAATTAACTTAAAATATTTTAATTGTATTAAAAGTAAACTTTTAATGAAAAAAAATAATAATAACAGTTATTCCATTCAATGTCACAGCTCGTTTTTATGTTTAAATTAAGTTGAAACATATATACATGTACCAAGGGAGTTGCCAGGATTTTTACTAGGGAGGGGGGCGGCACGTAAGCATAAAATTTAAAATATTCATTAGAATATTCGATATTCAACATATTAAAAACATATGCTTTTCATCAGGAGGGGGGCATTTGCCCCTTGCTACGCCCTTGCTATATGTTTATATTCATAATTAACGGTCATGGTTTGAGCCAAAACCAAAATAATGTAAGAATCTACGGAAGTTTTAAATTATTTTCGAAATCAAAACACGGATTGGCCATTGGTGGGTTGTAAAATCGAGTAGATTTTTAATTTACAAATTATAATTGACAGACATCGAGTTTGTCTAGTGATGATTTAATTTACAACGATATTATGGCCCTTTTGCATGACGTGTTCGCAATATTGTTGGTGGTACAATAGTTCTTTATACACTTGCTCATTAAAATAGCACACATGTTAATAAAACAAAAAAATATATATTCGGATAATTTTGGGATAAACAGCTTTTGTACTGAGTTCTGAAAAAAATAATAGCTGTAGTTTGTTAAAAAAAAAAAAAAAAAAAAAACACGTATATTCATTGTGGCGCATTAGCATTTTTATTTTTTTAATTACTTATATGATAGGCAAGCGAGGATGAACTAAAATGACAATAGTTTGTTTCGACAATTTGAAAATAATTGTTAACCTATAAAAAATTCGGTACGCGTTGAATTTGAATATATGTAGTAAAACCGTTTGCAATACATATACAGAGGAACGTGAATTTCGTAAATACATTTGTAATTTAACGCAACAAATTAAATGAATAAATAAAAAGCCGGACATACTTCGCACGATGGGTGTACTTCGCACGACGGGTGGTATTCTCTTGACGGGCGTATTAAATTTTAAAGAAACGATAAATCATTTCTTCAGTAAAACGATTCTGAAC
>JAIPRM010013269.1:0-11536 GCA_025469315.1 Stegophylla sp. TES_Ste_2020 | reverse complement strand
TCGAAAACCATCATTTTTTGATCAGAATTTTATGAAAATTTAAACATAGATAGAAAATCTTATAAAAAAGATTTTGGCGCAAGAAAATTTTGAAAATGTGAAAAAAAATTTTGGACATTTTTCGAACATTTTTTTCTTATATTATTAACTTCCTTCGTTCAGAATCGTTTTACTGAAGATATAATTTATCGTTTCTTTAAAATTTAATACGCCCGTCAAGAGAATACCACCCATCGTGTGAAGTACACCCATCGTGGAAATGATTTGTCGTTTCTTTAAAATTCAATATGCCCGTCAAGAGAATCCCACCCATCGTGCGAACAACACCTATCGTGCGAAGTATGTCCGGATTTTTATTTTACGGTGCTAATACTGAATTGATAATAGTCAATGGTTGTCAATGATTAAAAATTACGAAAATGGACACTGCCAATTAATTAATGTAGTAGGTATTTAATATAATATTCAGTGATATTATTATAATTGTTTCAGATTCTGAAAGCAGCAAAAAAGTATTGTCTGGTTTAAAATTATTATTTGATTTATGTTATATGTAAAGGTAGGTATCAGTTTTTCATTGAATGAACTTATTTGATCCGATTTATAGATTAAACATTGCATTTAGTTGATACATCATAAAATATGTTATTGTTTATCAAGCTTTTCTGAAATTCTGGAAAATTTACCGATAATTTTAGTAAGAATGGTAAATGAGCAATAAAGTACAGATTTCCATAAAATTCCTTTTAGTTATTACATTATAACTCTAAAAGTAATAGCGTTAGAAACTTGAAGTATTTACCTTTATTAGAAATCGTTTAGAGGCTTGTAAATATTTAAAAAAAATACGTTTTGGTGAAAATAATCGTTTGGAGATATCGGAAAATACTTTGTAATTATGATTTAATAAAATTTTTAATTTTCAAATCCGAATTTTTTTTAAGATCATGACTTCAGAACATAATCTTATCGATTCTTAAATTTTGTATAATATGATGATTGTTGTATAAATAAAATGAAAGAAATCCTTTATTTATTTAATATTCAATTAAATTAAGATTAAAAAAAAAAAAGAAGTTGTTTGGATTGCAACCGTTCTGTTATGAGCATTGAGCGTTCTATTTCCAAAAATAAAAAAGTTACGCTAATTTTTCAAAAACTATAGTGGGATTAGTGGGAATCAGTTCCTCCCCTTTCTCCACAATTAAACCTCTGTCATACGTATTATTGAAGTTTATATTTTATTTAACTGTGATAATAATAATCATAAGGAAATCTAGCCTTAAATATATTATGTTCTTTTAAGTAAATAATGAACATAATATATTGTAAACATACAACGTTTAAAATTGGTTTTACCTAATTAAAAATTCAGTTTAACTACTGAAGGGGGAGGGTTGCCAAGTTTAACATGCTCATTGTGCGTATGCCAAAATCCCTGTAAATTATTAAAAAAAAAATAAAAATATTGAATTAGATACGGAGTATTCGCTATAATTAAAATATTTCTTTAGACAAGGAAAAATACTACTCAAGTTATATTAAAAAAATATTTTTATACTAATTAAATTTAAAAAAAAAAAACTTTAATTAAAAAAAAAAAAAAAATTTAAGTCATTTTTCTCATCATACGTCGGATGACTCGGGACTCTGTGGATATTTTAAATTTTAAAGAAACGATTTTGAGTAGAATTTTAGTTTATATAAGACAGTTTTACTAAAAAATTATAAAGTTTACTATCACGAAAAAAAAAAAGAATCCCTAGGACAGTTTTATATCCCATAATTAACTTAGACTAGAAAGAATAATTGATGGACAAAAATTTACAAAAAAAAAATATATATTTTTCATATTATTTTTTATTATTTAAGTTTTCATTCAGTTTAGATAAAAAAAAAAAAAAAATAATAATAATAATAGACATTTTTTTAAAATGTTAAATAGTTTTCCCCAATATTTTGGAAAAACTATTAAGAATTTCGAGAAATGATTTTGCTAGCCCCTAAAGTACTGTATGGAGCAAATTAATTCTGATTCACTTTTGGAGAAATATTTCTATAAGAAAAAACATCACTGTGAAAATTTTACAGCTTTTACGTTTCACTCAAAATCTAATATAATGTAAGTAATGATAAAAAAAAGTTGCCAGTAATAATTGTTATTACAATTTACAGTGTCAATAAATATAAATCACAATAATCACATATTTCAATATTTGCAACAACCTAATTAATGAATTATGTTCGTAGTTTATGTAGTGCACAAACACGGTGTACGTCAATAATATAGTTTATGAGTATTTTTATTTGCCCAAGTTCTGTGATAATAATAAAAAATATTAGTTAAAATAATAAATTCGACCAGTGTTTCACGCCGAGAATCGGAAAACAGGAAATTTTGATTTTTCTTTTTTTAAACATTGTTATAAGTGGGTAAATGAAAAGAAATCGCGTGGAAATGTGGAAAATTATTTTCCTCTCAAATTTTATTTTTATTCTTTAAGGAGTGTGTTGCGAACACTTTTTTACGCTTTGACGCTTAATAATAACATCTAGGGTTGTGATGCGCCATCGTATTGACTCCAACTCTAGTCGAGGACTTCCACTCATGACACCCCCCCCCCACTCATTCTCGCACTGCTCTTCTTTAGATTCGATTATTGTTATTATTTTTTTTTCCTTTAATATTAATTTCACAGATGGGTTTTTCAATTTTTTTTTTTTTTCATTTTTCTCTCCTACGCAGCACAAAGCACGAGATGGCGGACGATGGTGTTGCATTCTCGAGTGCTTTGTTATTTTTATTTCACTTTTTGGTATTGTGCGCGAAGGGATTTCAGAAGCGTCAGAGTCGATTTTCGCAGAAATCGTGTAACGACGGATATAAAATATTATAATATCTCTCTCTCTCTCTCTCTCTCTCTCTCTTTCTTTATATACATATGTATACGTGTTTATAAATATATATAGTGCAGTAAAACGCGGAAAATAATTATTTTAG
The DNA here is from genome assembly GCA_025469315.1 of Stegophylla sp. TES_Ste_2020. Taxonomy (NCBI): domain Eukaryota; kingdom Metazoa; phylum Arthropoda; class Insecta; order Hemiptera; family Aphididae; genus Stegophylla; species Stegophylla sp. TES_Ste_2020. The sequence goes on along the minus strand of JAIPRM010013269.1, from coordinate 8,535 downwards.
GAGAAGCGGTTGCGGATTGCGTGTACGTTGAAACCCCGTAGAACAACACCACCCCCGCCGTTCCGGGGAAACAGTGGCTCGCGATACGGAGTTTACACATTATTATTATTTTCATTGTCGAGCTCATGAATATGAATGAAGTGGTGGAAAAATTATTACGATATGATATTATAATATCGTGTTTTTATTAAACCGACAACGCTTGCTTCCACATACTGCGGTATTTATTATAATGATGGGCTTTAAAAATACGTTTTGCCTTTCCGCGAGAACGTAAAACATATTATGTATTATTTAATTTTCCATCAAAAGAATCCATCAAATTATTATTATATAATAGTTTCCTCGGTTAGTATTTTTATACCGTCACAATCGTATGACGTATAGGTTTTTGCAAAGGAGACTTATCTTTTTTACACTGCCGTTATCACGAGCTCTGCGCAATTTTAATAAATAAATGTTTAAATTAAATTAAAAAAAAAATACCAGATATTTGTGCATTATAACTGTAATAAAACAAACAAAATAAAGGAAAAACCGTCTACAAATTCGTTCAAATGGGGTTCAACGTTTGATACATCGATAATATACATTTGAATATATCGAGTATTGTTCATTTGGTTGCTAGATGCTAAATAATGATAATGTTTATCTAAGACCCTCTCTAAAAATTTTAAAATAAGAATATATATGACATTATTACGACGCTGAAGAACAGAGATTAGGGGTATTTGAGAGAAAAGTATTAAGAAAAATATATGGGTTGATCTTTGACAATGAAACAAATGAATGGAGTTCCAAAATGTAGTTTCAGAGACCTGATATAGTTACGGAGATCACAAAAATAAGAAATCTGAAAAATAAATTTGTTTAAAAAAAATTTGCTGGTTGAAACATTTGGACAAATATATTTGTAAAAAAATGTGTTCACAGAAGGAAGAAAAATAAACTTCATTGTAAAATCATAAGTTTTTACATTACATTCAGAAAAAAAGTTTATTAAAATTTTTGTCACGTACCACTGAAATTTAGCTTAAATGCCAACTTTGGCACCACCACTATTCTAGATGGTACTTTTAAGAGGTCATTTTTCAAAATTCTCAAAAGTTATTCCAAAAATTTGTGATAAACTACTCAAAATTTGACGAAAACGCCATTAAAAATCACTTTTAATTTAATCCAAAATTTATGAAAAATTAAATATAAGTTGACAATTATATGCTCGTATGTATTTAGCGCAAGAAAATTTTTAACAAGAAAAAACTTTTTTTCCCAAAAAAAACGTTTTTTTTCTTTTCTCAGTTAATACTGGATACAAAACTGGCAGAGTAAAAAATACATTTTTATACAAACAATAAACATTATAATTTTAAATAAAATTGCTTTGAATAAAATGAAGTTCCACTTGGAATCGTGTAATTGAAGAAATCACTTATCATTTCATTAAAATGCAATGCACCCACCAAGAAACTCTCACCTGAGGAGCGAAGAACCAACGAGGCGAAGTATGTCTGGTTTTTAATTAATGTAATTCGACACGGATATGCAGTATCGATTTACATTGTAACAGTAAAGGAAACTCACGGAATAAAACTTTTTGGAATTATTAGGAAATGCTGGTGTTTAAAAGTTTAGAAAGGCTGTTTTAGAATTTTGTGAGTATGTCTACTTTTTTTGAAAAACACAAACACTAAAAACGATGCACAGAGTTTAAAATCAATTATTGGAGTGACATATAATTATGATACACTTTATTAGACAAAGTTTGGCGATAAAAATTATCAAATAAAAATATCGTACAAATTTAACTTAAGATCATCTTAAGGAATAACTCTGATCCTTCTTATATCAATATAACTAGATTTCAAGAAACTCGTGAAAATAAAAATACGAAAACAATACATTTTTAACTTTATACTATAACATGCATTTGTACAATAAATAATAATATATTTTGTTTTAAAATACCAACTTCACACGATTAAATAATTGTATAAAAAAATTTCATAATAATAAAATAAACAAGATAAGTCTTTTTTTTTTTATTTAATTCATACGGACGAGAAGTCTAATAACAATATAGTTCTTTATACCATATTATATCACTTAATAACTAGATCAACATTTCTTTTAAATTCACAAATATAATTCACAAATACATTTATATTATATATATATATATATATATATATATATATATTAGCCAATTTCATAATACGATTTATTGGTGAATTTGAAATTAAGTTAGTTGATACTGAAGGTAAATAAAATAACTCTACACATCTTAATTTAGAAAATAGTACTTTTATATTAATCATGGACAATAATTATTCAGGATTATCAATCAAATTATTCAGTAGTTTGTATAGAAAAATTAGATCTAATTTCTTAATTCTTTTTTTCTAAAGAATCTAAGTGTAAAATATTAAACAAAGGTGTATAATATGTATGTGGTTCTCTATATATTTTACATTTCACGGAAACAAATCGTGAAAATCTATTTTGAATAGCCTCTATTTCATTAATTATTTAGCCTAATTGACATGGAGACCAAACAGTGAAATTATAATCTAAACAGAATCTAACTTTACTATTGAACAGTATATGGATTTTAGAATGATAGGATTGTTAAAGTCGTTGTAGTGACGTCTAATAAAACGTTTGTTTTGGAAATAAAATGAGAGCCATAAGTACGACTTAAATAATTCGATTGATTTCAGAAAAATAATTATTCGAGAAAAGTACTAAACCAGTCAAAAAAATGTTGATATTAATTGTTGGTCAGAGTAATGCAAATTCATGTTATGGGAAAGAAAGTATTAAATTTAATTATTTAGGTACGTAGTTTGTTTTATAGGTACAAAAAAATAAATCTATTTAATTTAAAGAAAATATACACTGCGTACTGTGTATACTGCGATTAAAATTATTAGATAAATGTTGTACTTCGAAATGTTTAAATAATTATGTTGTGAATTTAGACATTTAATAGTCGTGCAAGAAATAAAGTATGTGCTAATTGATTGATAATGTACCCCCTTGAAATTTTTAGATTCTGAGCGAAGTGAAGAAACTATTATTTTTACAATGATGTTTATTTTTCTTTTTATATTTTGTTTACACGTTTTCGTATAGAAATACTAGTGCAAAAGTTCCGACCGATTAAAATTTAGATTATTTCGATCGATTTAAGGGCGAGTATTTTATCAGTTACTTTAATTTTTCATGGAATCTCACAATCCGTCGTATAATGATATTATTGGCAATGACGCAACTAGGATTTTTTCAAAGGAGGTGTCCACCTATAAATTTCTACTTCAATTATTTAAATATAAAATTATAATCAATGTTAATGGACATTTTACAAGAATTCGTTAATTGGAAATTTCATATAGCAAAATCTAACTGCCTTTTCCACAGGTTAAAATTTTTATAACATTATTTGTAGATAAATAAAATTTAGCGTCGCACATTCAACAATTTGAATTTTTAAAGCATGTTTCAAGTTTATTTCTGAATTAATAGAGGTTATTATTGTACAGTTAAAAGAATTTTTTCGCAATACTCATTGATAAAATTTCCATAAATATGGTTTAAAGAGGGTGTCAAGACACCCAAAACAACCTTCTTGGTTGCGCCACTGATTATTGGTACCTTTTTCTGACATCCATAATATCCTACCTATTTCGACAGAGTGAGGTTTATGTATTTCGGTGATTTTATCGGGTTGGAATCGAAAATCACTAGTTTATACAAGTATAAAGCGATAAAGCGCACGTGTGTTCTTTTTAATGTACCTACACGTCTATTGTACGCGTTTTGACGGGATAACAGTACAACGTACATTTAAGTTAAATGTATGTACGCGATATCTTGTAAAAAAAATTTGTAAAGTTGCCACATTTTTGGTAGTAAATTGTTAAAATATTCGAAAGCAATACATTTACAGATCGAATACACCAAAATAATATTAAGAGGATGCACATGTGTTGTCTCTGACTTACCAATGTACAACATAGTGAATTAAAAAAACCAATTGTGTTGTTAGTTCAAATTTTAGACTAAAGTGGTGTATTATCAATCATAAATATTAGAATATTATCTGTGGCTGTATGTTGGGTTTAAATTATAATAATTTATTTTATAAACAAATTATGAGCATTTTAAATTATTACATTATACATGCGCAAAACACGTTTAAAAATTCAATATTCGTAAAAAGCTAAACTTATGACCCCATAGATAATGTTCTTATATTTATGTTTGATAATGGATTAAATTGCAATAAAATAAAAACTAAAAACACAAAATGGGTGTTGCTGAACGTGAATACATGTGGGTATAGCTTCCTCTTAATATAAAAACGAATTATTTGTCACAAAATATAAAAACGACTAGGTGTTATAAAATATATTATACAGAAAATGTTCAGTCTGGATCAATAAAATAGCAGTAACGTATTAAGATTTTTATAATTTTGAATTTTATTTTCCAAGCTCGACTTGAAATTCTATTATTTTTGTGAGATGTATAGTACAAACCAGCAGTTTTTCACATTTTTGTAAACGTAGGTACCTAATATTTTTATTCGATCAAGGACAATATTGCAAACGTATGTGATAGTGTTTCACATAGAAAGTCATTTCTGGAATCAAACAACGTTTGCAATATTAAAAAAAAAAAATTATTCTGTAGGCTAAGTATAATTTAAATTCTTAATTAGTATTTGTGGACAATATTATAAAAATTTAAATCATTCAAGCGTTGAGAATTAATCGTAATAATTTATTTAGTAGTCTCATTTTCGTGTAAATTTCAAATTGAAAATAAAAAAAAAAGTCTGACTTCGCACGATGGGTATTCTTCGCATTTAGGGTGTAAAGCTCTTGGTGGGTGCATTAAATTTTATCGAAATGATAAATCATTTCTTCAATAAAACGATTCTGAACAAAAACTTCAAATACTATATAGCAATAATAATTGGTGATAAGGAAATATTTTACAAAACGTTATTTAATAAAATTTTGGGTATTCGATTTTGTGTGTGTGTGTGTGTGTGTGTGTGTGCGTGATAATAAATGTCTTAATAAAAATGAAAAATGCAACAAAAATATATTATTATAAATTAATAAATGCTCAACCTCTCTGTAATTAGTGTAGTTGGCATTTTGGTCTTTTTATGGAAATCCCTGCGTTTTGAGTTATATGGAATTAACTTTTTTTCCAATAATAAGTACATCGAATAAAAATAACTAAATTTTTCAAATATCCAGTAATAGTCTAATATTATTAATTAGTAACAAAGTAATCCTTGTTTATTATTATTTATAGTATTTAATATTAATTATAGTAATTTTTTCTTTTTCCTTTAATCATCCTTTTTTAATCATTCGTTCATGAAATATTTTCAAACATCAAAATATTTGCAATGCAATTCTCCGTCTATGTACCAAATTTTATAAAGATCGGTTGAACCAATTATTTTTTATATGCGTCTAAGTGTGTAATTTTATGTAAAACTAATGAATTCTGTCAAAATACTAACTTTCAATGCTTATAAAAAAAAGTTGACTTACAATTTTCGAGATTTTTTTAAGAACGTTGGTTATCCATATGAGTATGTTTGTATTAAATTTTCTTCTCTTAATATCCATACATTAAAATTTTATGAAATAAAATATAACAAAAAAACGAGAAATTTCCGAAATTTTCAAAATGCTGTATTTATCTCAAAATTGACCAAATGTTCTTTAAAATTTTATGAGATATGTACGTGACTATTTTTAGTAGTTGGTGAAAGTTTCAACTTTCTAGCTTCATTATTTTGGAAATTATATTTAAAAAAAAAGTCGAATTTACGAAAATTCGGGTTATGCCGTTTTCTACCGGTTTCTTGTCAATTTTTGGGTAGCCTGGGCTTGCGCTTAGAATTTGGAAAAATAACCTCCAAAAATACAATCTAGATAACATTTTTGATCTATAGAGTTACTTTTTGAAATTTTTGGACCAATATCTTTACTAGAAAAAGTGTCTCCATAAATTTGGGGAGAAAAAAACACACAGTTTTGTGAAACCAATACATTCATCGCTATCGCTCAGAATCAAAAAACAAAGCCTTGACATACATCGGACCATGGGTATTTTTCGCTCCTGAGGTGAGAATTGGCGTTTGTGTTAAATTTTAAAGAAACGTCAAATCATTTCTTCATCAAAGTAATTTTGAGCGGAGATTTCGTTACGGTGGTTACCAACTTTAAAAATGAATAATATTTAAAATAAGTATTTATTGACTACTGTGTTACCATGGTAATCATATTCATCAAACAAACTGATTGCTATTAAATTTTATATAGTAGCCAAACAAATAATCAATGTGAAATAAAAAGAAGAAAATGAAAATTTCATGCTTTCCCAAAGCTTTGGAAAAATGCGAATTTTGAAAAATACTATGAACAATGACATGTTCTAAAGTATCACGTAGAGCCGAATTCTGATTCAAAAAGTTGCTTGTCGAAATTTTTGGATAAGTATTTCTATTAGAAAAAGTGTTAGCAAAAAATAAATAAAGAAATAAACATAATTATAATATCATAAAGTTTTTCACTCCATTCAGAATCTAAAATTTGCACTTTAAGTCAATATATTTTTCAATATGTACTAGATTTATAATTGTATTTTAATAAAATAAAGTCAATAAAGTCTTAAAAACCGTGTTTTTTTGCTAACGGGTTACATTCCATGTGATCCATGTGACCACCTGCGACACCTAAGACACATGACCTAAGTAGAGTTAATAAAAATCTTTTATGGAAAAAATATTATTTATATTAAAAATAATTTTCGTGGTTAAAATGTTTCAATTACAATCGTATTTACAAATGCATATAATTGCAAATGTATTTTGAGATGTTTTCCACAGTCGTAAATTTAATTTTGTCGTTTTAACGCTATATAATTATAACGAACGTGTTCTCTTGTACCTAATTAAACATGTTTTTAGCGCACACGAAACCGTAGCGAAACAAAACGAAACGACTTAATGTCATTAGAAAGACGTTAGCCGCGCAATAACTTTCCAGACGGACGCGTGGATAACGACGATAGTGCCGGAGCAAACTGGGCGAAAAGAGATCGAGATTAACATAATTTCGACTTATGTCGGCCACGTCGTTTCTCCGTCTCCGCGGCTAAATTCAATCCGTGTTTATATATTTCAAAGAGAATACATATTTCAAAAAGCACCGCGTGTTCGCAACGATGTGCGTGGCCTCCTGCGCCACCACCCCAGGAGGGCGGAAAATCCCTTTGTGTGCGCATTACAGTGGGATTCCGACGAATATCCTTCACAACGGCACTGTTGTTTATCGCGTTACGCGCGATCATAATAAAATATGTAAAGTGTTTTAAACTCCAGACGACGACGGCGAGTTAAACGACGGTTTCCTCGTAACACTACGCTCGTTTTCCATCACGACCTGCATCACCCCCAGACACTTTGCGCCAACAATATATATATATGTATATGGTCGGTGTAATTTAATCCACTCGACTTTCATATTAGAAACCGCGCACGATCGCATCGCATCGTATAAAACGAATAACTCGTAATATTTCTCCATTCCAATAATAATAATAATCGTAGTGGTTAGCAATCGTAACGAACACCTAATAATATACCAATTGCGTGAATAGGACAAAAACAAATAGAAAATTTTAATGTCTCCCTTAATATTATCCATTACTACAATTTCCATTGTTCATTAAAACAGCAGTTCCCAACCTCGAGTCACCACCCAGATTAGGGTCGCAGAGGATTATATATGATGGGTCGCAAAAGCATTACCTAAAATGCAAGTCTTACATAATATTATATCTTTTTAATTTCATTTTTGAGAGAAATTTTTTTTTAATAATTAGGTTAGAAATCCATTTGAAATTTCCGTTCGCGAAATTGGTGAAGATATTTGCGAGTTCCAAGAAGAACTTGTTCAAAACTTTTTTCAAAATTTGAACCATTCAAAATAATGAAAATTTTTTCTCAAAAGTGCTTAACTCAATTTTGGATACAGCTAAAATTTAAACCCGTTTTAAAAAGAGAAGCTGAAACCACCATGTACGTATGTGAAGCCTAATTTTCTGCTCTAGTTGTAAATAAAACAAAGTACAGAAATCGCCTTGACGCGCAACATGATATGCGATATGTTCTCTCAATAAATGTAAATCTAAATATTGAAGAAATTGTTAATGATGTTCAGTACCAAGGAAGTCATTAAATTAAATATGAATTAATTCCGTCTTAAATTTGAAATAAATAATTTTTTATATAATATAGGTACCTAATACATAAATTAAAAAGATTTTTATTTATATTTTTTTAAATTTGTTTCATATTGGTAATTTGAGGATAGATTATGTATCTATATATATATACATATTAAACAATTTTATGTTAACAAATAAATGTTTTTTTGCAATCATGATTTTTTTTTTTTTGGGGGGGGGGAGGAGCAATCGTGAAAAGTTAAATTTTAAATG
>JAIPRM010013267.1:0-11538 GCA_025469315.1 Stegophylla sp. TES_Ste_2020 | reverse complement strand
TCGGATAAAAAAATGATGGTTTCCGATTCTTTTTTGTCAAATGTTTGTTAATTTTTTCCAAAAAAAAAAAAAAAAATTGAAGAATTGAAAAATTGAAAAATTCAAAAAATTACCTCTCTAAAGTACCATCTAGAGCAAATCCGAATTCAAAAAATTGCTGATCGAAACTTTTGGACAAGTATTTCCATACGAAAAGTTGTATACAGAAAAAAAAATAAACATCAGAAACACTAGCTTCTTCACTTCGTTCAGAATCTAAAAAAAAAAATAGACGAAATCACATGATTGCTAGCTTCTTCACTCAACTCAGAATCCAAAAAAACTGTTTTATGCTTAGCCAATTATATAACACACAATAAACAGAGAACAGAAAAAAAAAAAAATGTTTTTGATGAGAACAGAAATGTGTTTTCTTTTACCAAAATGTATTCCATGAAGTTTGGATTGAAAAAAGAAAAAGTCATAATGGCAATTTTGACATATTTCCGATATTTTATCTCAGATTTTGGGAAAACTATTTTGAAAATTCTATTTATTACTTTTCAAAAGTATCGTCTCGTCGACGCGTTCTAAAAAGCACGCAGTACACGGTATAACCGGTAACACTCTGTATACGCGCCTACTATGTCGTAATCGGTCGCTTCTTCGTGTTTCCTCGTAACGGTTTTTTTGTTTTTTTTTTTTTTGTAAATATTGACGCTCGGGCACGCGAAAAGCGACCCAGGAACAAATCGACGGAGACGCGGCTGCTGTTGTAGCCCTCCGGCGAAAAATATTATACGGTTGATTTTTTATTCCGTCTCTCGGCCCCCGTCGAAAGTTAATGCTTCGGGCGCGCGAGTATTCCCCGAGTAAACCCCCCCCCTCCCCAGCTCAACGGTCTCCGCGTGCGCTCTTTTCAGACTCGAAAAACGACGTCTCTTCTATTCATAATGTATTCGTTTACGTGCGCGAGACGTCGACGGCAGACGCGTTTCGTGTGCACGACGATACAACCACTCGAGAAAACCCTCTCGACAACGATAGATTACCACTATATATATATATATATACGGTATCAGTAGTGCGTCCCCGAGTCAATAAAATATTGATAGGCCGTGACAATCTATTCCGGTCAACGGTCCGAATAATCGACAATGACGTTTATTCCGTTTCGGATGGATCCGAGTGCAGTGAAGATGTTTGTGTTTTTACAATGATGTTTGTTTTTTTCATTTGTGTTTTGTTTTGTTTTTTTTTTTTCATTTTTGTTTAGATGCTTTTTCGTACGGAAATACTTGTCGTCGAAAAGTTTGTACCATAAATCGTCTCTAAATACTACCTACTTTTAAGAAATCATTTTTCGAAATTTTCAAAATTTGCAAAAAACTAACAAAAATTTTACAAAAATACCTAAAAAATTATATTTTATTACAATGAGGTTTATTCTGTTTTGGATTCCGAGTGGAGTGAAGAAGTTTGTGTTTTTACAATGATGTTTATTTTTTCATTTTATCTTTTTTTTTTTTTGTGTGTGTGTGTGTGTGTGTGTGTATATGCTTTTTCGTATGGAAATACATGTCCAAAAATTAGTATCATAAATCGCTTCTAAATAGTTCTCTTGAAAAATCAATTTTCGAAATTCTCAAAATTTGGTAAAAACTATCCAAAATTTTACAAAAATGCCTTAAAAACTATATTTTAATCATACACACTTTATGCGAAAAACTAAGTGTAAATAGACAATAATACTAAAAACACTTTTTTTCTCTCAGTTAATAGTGGAATATAAAACTGGCTACACTAAAAGTCCACTAAGAATCATTTTATTGAATAAATGATTTATCGTTTCTTTAAAATGCAATACATCCACCAAGTACATTCCATCCAAAGAGCAAAGAATACGGCTTTTTTTTTTTTTTTTATTGAAGACATTTTTTAGTAAAGTTAAAAATATCCAAACTTTTCATCCGGAAACATTTTACATCAAAAACGGTCTCTGAATCCTACTTTGAAAATATTAAGTATTTATTTTTTGTAAATTATCAATAATTTACAAAATACTTCCGAAAATTGAGTAAAAACAACAACATTTTCCTTAAACTAGATTTACGTAAAATCTATTGTTGAAATTTGATCATAAGCCCATTGTTAATTGTACTAGAAAAGTGAAATTTTCACTTATTTTTCAAAATGACATTGTACATACCGAAAAAAAAAAAATATTGCATAAATAAATATTGAATTTTGGAAATTTCTTATATTTCATAAGTTTTAGATTCTGGTTAGAGTAATGAAGCTATAGTGGTTTAACAATGAAGTATATTTCTTTTTCTTTTTTTTCTCTTTATGGAAATTTTGACCTATTGTATAATATAACCTATTGTATACCAAATTAATATATTTTGAGTCAACTAACATTTACGTTTTTATTAAAATTAGTAGTGAAAATTTTTAATCATAAGAGCTTTAAACTTCAAAATACGGCAAAAATTTATTAATTTCACGAATAATGAAACAAACACGGATTGATACTATGTTATTTCAAAATAATGTTACTTAAATTTTCAAAATGGCAACAACACCCTATCATAGACGAATTTCAGATAGAATTTGAATGTGTTAAAATAACTGTTAAACACACTACTGGCTTCAATACTAGTTTTTCAATAGGAACAACATTGGATTTACAGTTTTCCTCAAAGTCTAAATTAAAAATCGTAATTTTTAAGTTAATTTTGTCAAATTTTGACTAGTTTCTCCCGAGTTTTGGAAAAAGTATTAAGCACTTCGAAAAATGATCTCTGTGTAGTACCATATTATGTTCTGTCGCAGTCTGTTTTGAAAAGTTGCTGGTTGACAATTTTGTACAAGTTTTCCACATTATATGAAAAAGTGTTTACAGAACCTAAAACAATAAACCTCGTACGACGAATGCGGTGATGATTCAGAACATTATTAAATGATTATAATAATAATAATAATAATAATAATAATGATATTTCGAGTTTTATCGTCACACCCCAATTTATTGTTTACAAAACTATATGCGAATCAAATGCAGTTTCCGCCGGGCACCAAATCGACTAATATCTTTATTTCGCGCATAGGAATTCGGCGAATCGAATTACGGCCAACGTCTTCGCTATATTACGATTTTATGCCAATGTCAACGGCTAATTTAATTGTATAACATTATGTCACGCTCGATCGGCGGCTTGCGGAGCCGCGTAAATCACCAATTTGCATGCATTACGCGCTTAAACATCATTGCCCCTCCCCCCTCCCCCAACGACTTTCAAAATAATTTGCCATCACACGCACAGCAGTCGCGGATCCACCTACGAGTATTTATAATATTATGTATTATTATTATTATTATTAAGGGTAAACGTTGGAGCGAGCGTTTCCGATCTGACACTAAAGTAACTGAATGGAGAAAATTCAATAGCGAATGCATGTCTTAAGGGATTATGTGGACAGTAAAGCACGCTGTCAACTCGAAGTCACAAACGGGACGGGAGAAGTAATTCGAATTACCTGAGAAATGTAAACGATTGACATTGCACATTTTTTTTTCTTTCTTCCTTTTTTTTTTTTGAAAAAAAAAAGATTTAATGTTTAAATTTATTTATTTTTTTTTATTCTCAGTGGTGCGAAAAAGCTATAGTGTTTTTACATACAGTGTTGTTTATTTTTATTTTTTCTGCAAACACTTTTTTGTTTTACGTTGTACATTTTCTTATGCAAGTTACAATTATTATTATTTAAGTATTAACTGAATCTCTGCTTAGAATTTATATATTGAAGAAATAATTTATCGTTTCTTAAATATTCAACACACACACACACCAAGAGTATCCCACCCGAGGTGTGAAATTTACCGGCTTTTTATATTTATTATAATGTACAGCAGTTTAACAATTTGAATCGATGGTGTTGAATTAGCCATGAGAAAACTACTAATTATCAAATTACTAATTAGTCTCGAGAAATTACTTATTATTTATTTAATTATTTATTATTTAACCTTTCGGTTAATGTTATGTACATTTATTTTTGTCAATAACGACTTTGATCATCAAAGTGTGCTTAATTGTCTTAAATATTTAAATCTATGGTCTAGAAAAATCCCAATCACTTGCGTCTAATAATATTTTGTTGTATCTTTGAAAAACGACAGATCTGTTGTAGCGTTGTCGCTAAATGAAACGAATGCTTTTCGAGCGAAGTCCATTTTTAGATTCTGAGCAGAGCGATAATGTATATTTTTATCCCGTTCTTCGGTGAACACTTTATCGCCCAAAAATATTTGTCCATAAGTTTCGATCAATAATTATTTTAATCCCGACTCGGCTCTAGATGGTATTTTAGAGAGATTATTTTTTGAAATTAGCATTTCTTCAAAGGGTTGACATAAAATATCTTTTCACGTTATTTTATTCCGTTTTGATTGTTTATTTGATTGCTATGGAAAATTCAATAGCAAGCAATTAATTAATTTTTATTAATTATGCATTTTCACGTTTACAACATTAAATTCTGAAAAAATTTCGTCGAATACGGTAAACAATAGTCAATAAATGTTTATTTTACTGTTGATCATCGCTGTAAAACTATATATTTTACTTAAAATCAGTTTTATATTTTATATTTTTGTCTCTTTACTTTTATATTATTATATTTCTAAGTATTATTTATTTATCGAAATTTCTTCGAACAGTGAACAATAATGATATAAATAATAAAGTTTAAGAAAAAATTAGCACATTTTAGGATGTTGTAAAATGTTCATCGCGTGCTTACTAATGTATGTAAATGTATAATATGTAAAAATATACTATGTATAAAGAGAGGCATGATATGAATTGGAAACTCATATGATTTCATCAGTTTCAGTTTTCGTTTCGGTTCTAGAAAATATATAATTAAAGTTCCAGTTTTTATTTTAGAAATATTTTAATTAAGGTATTAGTTTAAGTCAATACTAATTTAAACCCTTATTTTATAACTATAATTTTTGTAATAATATGTCTATATCTACTTTGATTCAATAATGTTGGGTTAATTTACATTACCGAATACATCAATTGTAAATTTGTTTCACGTCAAATCTTTACATGTATCTTTAGGACACATAAAAATATTAAATATTAAAAATCAATAACGATATGAAAAGAAACCACAAAAAATCGGAATACCGATTATTTCAAAATACCGGTTTCGGTTCCTATTAAAAAATGTATTAGGGTTCCGATTCGGTTAGGGTTCTGCATTTTTTAATGGGATTCTGTTCCAGCCCCCGTGTGAATCAGAAAGAAGGAAACGGGAACATGATAATATGTCAGGGACAATTAAAAATTAAAATCTTAACGTACAGGTGAAATCGAGTAGAGTGATTAAGCAAAAAAAAGTTCTTATAATATACTCAATAGCATCTTTAGCATTAGCTAAGAAAATGTATTCCTCGAATGGGCGCAACTGCAAGTTAAAAAAATCCGGTTTACATTAAAAACAAATAAAATTGTCCGTGTAGTATTTACCGAAATAGCGGTTGCAAGGGAAACAGAGAGATTTGCTCGCTCTGCACAGACGAGGCGTGCGAATATTCGAAGAGTTAAGGAAGAAAATCAAACAAATAGGTATTTCACACACGTGGACGATTCGCGGTATTGCGTAAAACGAAATACACTTATTATAATACACTGTCGAATACAATATAAATCGTATTCTCGTTACGTTCTCGTTTCGGCACACGGACTTGACCCCTGCCCGTCGGAGTCCCCCCGGGTCACTGGGCGTCGTGTCGCGACTTGACCTAACCGACTTCACACACACACACACACACACACACCCCACCACCGGGGGTGCAGCTGAAGCCGACGAAAATCATAATAATTCGCCCATTTGTATGTACGCGTATCGTTTACCGTCCCCCCGCCATTGTTCCGACGACGACGACGACGACGTCCAGTGTATATTGCGCTCATCACACAATACAAAGCCGTCACATCCGCCGTGATTCCGATTTTTACGACTTCTTAACTCTCCCGAAGCTAACTCATTTCGCGTCAACTTTACCGACTGTTCTCGCAACGTTGTATAAAAATAAAAAAGAAAAAAAAGTGTGTACTTCGCTCGCCGGGATGTTCTTCGCACGTCCGGCGAGATTCTCTTGACGGGTGTATTGAATTTTAAAGAAACGATAATATAAAAAATAAATTAGAAAAATGTCCAAAATTTTCTTGCTCCAAAATCTTTCTTGTAGGATTTTCTATCGATGTTTAAATTTTCATATAGTTCGGATCAAAAAATGATTGATTCCGAGTCGTTTTTGTCAAATTTTGGGTAGTTTTTTTTCCAAGAAAAAAAATTGAAGAATTGAGAAATTCAAAAAATTACCTCTCTAAAGTACTGTCTAGAGGCAAATCCGGTTTCAAAATGTTACTGATTGAAACTTTTGGATTTAAAAAAAAATAAATAAACATCATTGTAAAAATTCTTCACTTCGTTCAGAATCTAAAATATCTAGATGAAGATAAAAAATATTTTATAATAATACTACCTAGATAAAGGCAAAGATACGTACTAATTTATTTATCTAGGTAAAAATAAATAATGAACAAGGAGAAAGAAAAAAGATAATTTTTTTAAAAGAATATAAAACTACAGATTTATTATAGTTACCAGTGGGACCGGATCAGGGGGGAGAGATACCGAGGCACGTCCCCAGAAGTCTTGAACGAGGAGGGGAGTGCAAAATCGCCAAAAAATAAGTGGGTATATTATAAGCATTATAAAATAAATTACAATATTTGTTTGTCAAATCAAATTATCTTAATAACATTTCGATACCATATCAAATATTTTAAACTTCGCCTTTGGCATCAGCATCTTGCAAACGAAGTTGTAGGTAATGAAAATTAATCAAATCCTATCTTAGATGTTCAACAAATCAAAACAGTCTCAACCATGTTTTTCAGTTATTTCAATCAGAAATCAAATAGCCATTAAATGCCAAAAAGACGATATAATGAACGACTTTGTCATCAAAAAATCAAGAAAAATCAAAGTTTAATGATTATTCGTTGTATGTACTCGACTTAATTAAATATTCATAGTCAATAGTGAATTTACTAAAAATTATTTTCTTATGCATTAGCTAACTTTGAATTATTTTATTATTTTTACATTTTATATTTATATATGTCAGGCCATATCTCAATTTTTTTCAGGATTTCTGAAAGTTATTTTTGTATTAAATTTTTTATATTGTAAAACCTTCAAGTCAAGCAACAATTTATTTTTATTTTCAGATTTGTGTTTAATACACATTTTTTCTAAATTAGTATTAACGTTTTTTTTTCTCTAGCCATTAAAAAAAAAAAAAAAAAAAAAATGATATTCTAACTTAAAGAGTGAGAATTTTTTTTGTTTAGAGCACAGATTTTAAATTTGCTCCGGATAAAAAATATACAAAATCCAACATTGGATACCAAGTTAGGTACCCACAGTAAAAAAAGGTGATTAATGATGCTAAGTATGCCCTGAAGGAATAAGGAGAATAATTTGCCCTCTTTGGACTTAGACTCTCAGCCCTCAGGAAAAACTTTTATTATTATTATTAAACTTATATTCACCATTTACCTTTTTCTTGACAATTTAGATATTTTCTTTTCCTTTTATCTTTATCCAAATACATTTTTATCAACTATATTTCGTCTTTGTCTAGATAATCGTTCATTTATCTAAACCCAGCACACACCACTACTCGAAACCCTTTGAATTAGTATGAAAAAAAAAAAAAAACAAATTTATGGATCGTGACCGTTCCTCAGTACAATGAAATATGAAGGAGGACACCGTCCCCCCTCCCCTCCTAGTGGCAACTACTAGGGCACCGGTTTTCGCGTGACCCTTTTTATTTCCCCCCGGGATTATTATGGTTTATTGCCGCGTATCCACCACCACTCACGTGCGTGTCGATCAAAATGTATAAGCGGCCGACTTGATTTCTTAATCGACCGACGGAAAACTCGTTTGCACGACGACTTCGTTCGCGCAGTGTCCGGCGCGCGGAACGTGACAGATATTGTAATACCGTTCTCGAATCTAAAAAGGGCGGTGGAAGGGGGTGGGGGGGGTACCTCTGTGTAATAAAACTTTTTTCCACGCGTCGCACTACACTGGAAAACTGGTTATGGCGCGCAAATTGCGGTGTCCGGTGGAACACGGCGAAGGGCAAAGGGTCGATTTCGCAGTAAATTACGATTTGCATAATTTTCGAGCCATGGAGGGTGGGAAACCCGATCGGACCGGACCGGACTCACAGTGCCCCGTGACCGTTAACCGATAAGTTATATTTTTTTATTATATCGTAATCTCTCTCGGCGCTCCGCGTGTAATTCGGTTTGATGAAGACCACAATTTGGTGGACAATACCTTTTGCGCTATATTTTCTAAATTATTATAGTCTCTAGATCCGGTCGTCGTCGTCGTCGAGTCACCCGAATCGTCGTAAACGTCCGCTCGGAGTCGTTGAATGAAATCACTGTGACGGAAAAACGAAACGTCTAATCCGTCGTCGCTGCGAAGAGGGTACGCGTTTACCACGCGATTCGAGTTTTGACCAACACTTCGGTGGTCGTGATTTATCGACGACGGTCGTTTGAACGATTTTATTTTTTTTTTTTACCCCCTTTTACGATTTCATAAATTTCACCACTCCGTGGTTGATGTTTGGACGAGGGGTAGTAGTTCTCCCTACATCAAACTACCCGATATTCAGTGGGGCGTATTTTAACATTTGGTGCCCTGGGTATATACATACGTACGATTCGTTGTCCCTAAAAATTAATGACAAAAAAAAAAAAAAAATTAAAAAATGCCATATTTACATTATTTTTTTGAGAGAAAAGTGAAAAACAATAATATTTTTAATTCATTTTTTAGGGGGACAACGATTGGGTTTGTAAAGGCAATGTCCCCTTTTGCACCCTGCAGTAGTTACGGGCTTCATACATTATATTTATTGAATATTTACATTTTTTTGACGAATTTGTTGGGCAACAAACGTTCCACGAGTATCGCACTCGAAGAGCTAAAAATACTCTCCGTGCGAACATGAAGTATGTCCGAATTTGAATTTTAATAAATTGGTTCAATACTATACTCAATCTGGAATATTGCGGAATCTTGACGAGTATGCGCAATGTCACGCCGAATCGATTAGTTTCATACACTTAACTTCATGACTATATTTTAAAATATAGAAAAATTTCTTGAATTTTTATTTTATTTTACTTTTTTTTTTAGGGGGGAAGGGGGATTAAGTACGATATACAGATTACCAGTGGAATCATGAAAAAATATAGGGGACGTTATTTGCTAAATAATGAAACAGAACTACGGTAAAATTCTCCATTTTGAATAAAAAAAAGTGTGTACTTAGCTCGTCGGGGTGTTCTTCGCACGTCAGATGGGATTCTCTTGACGGGTGTGTTGAATTTTAAAGAAACGATAAATCATTTCTTCAATAAAACGATTCTGAACGAAGAAAGTTACTAATAATATAAAAAATAAATGTTAGAAAAATGTCCACAATTTTTTTTTTTAAATTTTCAAAATTTTCTTGCGCCAAAATCTTTCTCGTATTATTTTCTATTTATGTTTAAATTTTCATATAGTTAGAATCAAAAAAATGATGGTTTCCGAGTCGTTTTAGCCAAAATTTGAGTAGTTTTTTCCAAAAAAAAAAAAAAAATTGACGAATTGAGAAATTCAAAAAATGACCTTTCTAAAGTAGCATTTAGAGGCAAATCCGGTTTCAAAAAGTTGCTGATCGAAACTTTTGGACAAGTATTTCCATACAAAAATTTGTACACAGAAAAAAAAATAAACATCATTGTAAAAACACTTAAGCTTCTTCACTTCGTTCAAAATCTAAAATATATTTATAGTTTTAAATTTTAACTAAGCTGTATCTATGTTATGTTATTTTATTAATTATTAATATTATAATGTATTATTTTTTATTTATTTACTGAATAAATAATACTTAATTAAATCAATTTAAGGATAAGCTTACATACACTTAGAAAACGTATTGAGAAATTTAAAAATGACCTCCTAAAAGTACCAAATAGACGACATATCCGATCTATAGATCTATAGAACTCTTTGACCAGTATTTCTAACCGAAATCGTTCTCCTAATATTATTATATAATTTTACTTAAACATTATAAGAGGCAAATCCGGTTTCGAAAAGTTGTTGATCGAAACTTTTGGACAAGTATTCTGATCATTGTAAAAGCATTATAGCTTCTTCATTTTGATCAGAATCTAAAAAAATTGGGAGCTTAAATATTTGTTTTTTTTTTTGTTTTAATTAGCATCCTCTTATGATATTAACTTTATGTAGTTTGTTAAGAAAATCTGGGGACGTTATCGCTTGCTCCCTCCCCTCCCCTCCCCTCTCCTCGCCTATTTCCGCCTTACACGTGCGCGTGACGCAAACACAGCCACCAGCCACTCGACGATGACGAAATCCGGGGATTCGGTTATCCAACGCGGCGCGTGGTTTTATGATCTGTGATCGTAACGCACTTCATCGCGTTTATTATGGCGTATAACGTGGGTATATTATTATTATTAGGTATATTGTTGTGTTCGTGCACTGTATTATTATTATTATTATGTTTTTCTTTTGTGCTCGCGAAACGACGAGCAAGAGCAGTAGAGAGAAAAGTGGTCCCGGAGTAGTCACCACCCGTAAGAGGGTGTCGGATTACTACGGAAAGAAAATAATTACACGGTTTCGCAATAATAATAATAACAATATTATTATTATTATTATTACAGGTCGCGCGCAGGTTGCGAACGGGTTTCTCTTCTTCTTCTTCTCTCTTTTTTTTTTTCGCATCAGAAATTCACGACGAATCGCGTATAAAAAAACGACGCTGATTACGTCCATTGAAGAGTCGCGCAGGCGAAAGCGATATAAAACGATAATAATATTCTTTGTGTTAAACGAGACAGAGAGATGCGACGGACAAAAAATCGAGTCACTGCGCTTGAACCCTTTCGCGGTGTATAACATCCTCAAATCGAGAGTTGTACATATTTTATTATTATATACAGGGTGAGCACCGTCAAGCATGCTCATCGCCTTTTTTGGCCGATATTTTTCGTCGGCATTTTTAAGTGCCACGAAAAACTATGTTTTCCATCGTTTTAGATTTTGAGCGAAGTGAAGAAGCCAGTGTTTTTACAATGATGTTTATTTTTTTTTTTCTGTGTACAACTTTTCGTATAGAAATACTTGTCCAAAAGTTTCGATCAATAACTCATTGAAACCCGATTCGCCTCTAGATTGTACTTTGAACAGGTCATTTTTTGAATTTCTCAATTCTTCAATGTTTTTTTTGGAAAAAACTACCCAAAATTTGACAAAAACGAATCGAAAACCATCATTTTTTGATCAGAATTTTATGAAATTTTAAACATAGATAGAAAATCCTATAAAAAAGATTTTGGCGCGAGAAAATTTTGAAAATGT
>JAIPRM010013266.1:0-11538 GCA_025469315.1 Stegophylla sp. TES_Ste_2020 | reverse complement strand
TAACTTTTTGAAACCGGATTTGCCTCTAGATTGTACTTTAGAGAGGTCATTTTTTGAATTTCTCAATTCTTCAATTTTTTTTTTTTTGGAAAAAACTACTTAAAATTTGACAAAGACGACTCGGAAACCATCATTTTTTGATCCAAATTTTATGAAAATTTAAACACAAATATAAAATAATATAAGAAAGATTTTGGCGCAAGAAAATTTTGAAAATGTGAAAAAAAAATTTTGGACATTTTTCTCATTATTTTTCATATTATGAACTTCCCTCGTTCAGGATCATTTTATTAAAGAAATGATTTATCGTTTCTTTAAAATTAAATACACCTGTCAAGAGAATCCCACCTGTTGTGCGAAGAATCCCTATTGTCCGAAGTATGTCTGGCTTTTTAATTATATTTTTAATCTTGAATTTTATGAACGCCTTAATAAATTTTAATTTTTTTTATTATCATTCGTAACAAAAGTATTTATTTTATTTTATGAACACATTTTTCGATTCTGAACGAAGTGAAAAAGCAAGTATTTTTACAATGATGTTTATTTTTTTTTTTTCATTCTATAAACACTTTTTCTTATAAAAATATTGATCCTAGAGCCTCGATCAGCCAGTTATTGATACAAGCATCGGCTCTAGATGGTACTTTATACTTAGCATTTATCAAAATTTGTATTATTTCAAGATGTTTACTCTTGACTCCATTGTTGGTAACCATGACTACCACGATTTCCATAGTTGCCATGATTACCATGATTATCATTATTATCACGGTTCCATGGTTCCATTCCCCCCCCCACTAAGTAAAGTACAGTGTAGACAATAAAACAGGACATACTTCGCACCATGAGTATTCTTTGCTATTCAGGTCAGATACTATTAGTGAGTGTGTAGAATTTTAAAAAAATTATAAATCATTTCTTTAAGACGATTCTATATGAAAGAAGTTAATAATATGAAGAACAATAATAGCTCTCATTCTCAACACACCCACTAAGAGTACCTGACCTGTAAAGTTAAGAATGTCGGTGGTGCAAAGTATGACTGGCTTTTTTGTCCATACTTTTCTTTACTATTTTTATTCTAAATCAATTTTTAAGTAAATATTGTAAGCTTACATTCTAGTATTCATATTGATTCTGTTTAATCCATATTGGGTATGATCATTTCAAGTTTAAATCAGTGACACTTTACTATAAAATTAGTCTCTTACTCATTAAATTATTTGTTTAAAACTAAATTTATAAGTAAAAATTGGAAAATACATGTTTCTTTTTAGTACTTTTAATGTCAAATATTGTGTTATCTATTACCATAAATACTAAGATGAATATTTTTTAATTCCATTGTATATTTATAAAATCTCATTTTTATAGAAAAAACTTAATAAGAAAATATACAGCTTTGTGACACGAGAAGATTTCAGAAGAGCAGAAGTACTAGATAACGAAGGCTTTAAAGACAATAATCCTTTGAAAGAAGAAGTATGTATTTATCTCAATAGTCATTACTAATAGTCAATAATATTTGTATATTAACAAGAATAAACAAGTCTTTAGAATTAATGAATAATATTATAAGTTAATAATCTTTCTTGCATGTACATATATATATTCACCTCGCACCAATTTAAGGGTTTCCCAATTTCAGTTCTCTAGTGATTTGACTTTGAATAATGAAATTCAAGCTATCAACGTCCTTATTCTTTACTGCATTATTATTCGTTGATTTATTCATTCACAAATACAAAAATCACAATTAAAAAATAGATTGGTGGGAGTTTGTGAGTGAAAAATAACTTACAACCTATTCTCGTACCTACCAAACTCACAAATAAAATTTTATCAAAATCGACCGAGCTGTTTCAGAAGAGTTTGAACACAACTTTCGTGACATAAAATTTTTACATATTAGGTATAGATTATTATTATAATCTTAATTCATGTTTCCCTGATTACCGTCATTTTGCCCATCATAATAATTTAATAAATTGATATCAAACTTTTCGAAAACATTTATAGCAACCAAAGAATACTGAAAGAAATGTAAACCGTGGTGTAAGACATATATTTGGTTGTTAAGTTTTCTTAAATTTTCTAATGTTCCATGCAACTTACGTATATTAGAGATTTTTATTCTAAAGAAGTTCTGATAAGAACGTTTATAATAAAAACAATGAAAGTGTGTGTATGATGTTTTGAAAATATCAATTTCTTCAACGTATGCTGCATAAAGGCTGAAACAGACAAATGGTTTATTTTTATTTCCTATAATTTAATTTTAAACAAAACAAAACCGGACGGTATTTTGCCGTATGGCGAAAACCTTTCGTCTATTTCAGCCCTAAGGAACCAACAACGCAAGTGAGCCTAACGAGTAAGATTATGATGAATTTACAATAGAATTAATTTTTTTATTTTTATTTTCTTTTCATTCTGAAAACACTTTTGTGTTTAAAAATATTCATACTATATCCTCGATTAGCCACCTTTTGATAATTCTAGATGGTACTTTATACTTAACATTTTTTGAAATTCACATTATTTCAAAGGGTTTACACTTGTTCCTTTGATTGGTGCCCGCCCTCTTAACTCCTACCCTAACTTATCCAACTCTACCCCTTCCATACCCTATAATGGTTACCATGATAAAGTAATAATTATTGTTACATGGTAATCTATCCAATCTATCTGTCTATCTATCCAATCCATCATTTAATATTCCAGCATTATTAGAGTTCTAGTAAGTATATCTTTATAAATTATAGCCTATTTGTTATTGTGATGTATAAGCTTTATTATTCTTAAGTTTCATTAAAATCCATTTAGTAGTTTTTGCATAAAATATTAACAAACACTCATACATATATATACATAAACTTACAAACTTTTGCATTTATAATACTAGTAAAATATATGTGTGTGTAGCGTCCAAATTATTAAATTGTTAATTTTATGTAATGGGTAATTTTTCATTCAGTTCATGAAATGGACTGTTGGTATATCATTTCATGAACTGGTAGTCTTCGCCATGAAAAAAAGTGCATCACCACTATCACCCCCCAGACCTCACCCAGTCAGTAGACTATGGTTCTCATTTTATTGCAAAGATAATAATAATATACATATATTATAATCAATTTTATTCATTAAACTTGTTTTTGCTATATTCTTTTACATAATAAATAAATAGTAATAATTTGCATATAAATATGGTGTTAAAACTAAAAATGTAATATAACAATAATAAAGAAATATTTATAAAACATTTGGAGGAAATTCACCAAAAAATTTAATAAACAATTTAAAAACCCGCTTGGCATATATTAGTGTAAGGCCACTCTTCATGAAATGGACCATAGACAAATTTTTATCATTTTTGGTATGAACTAAAATTTAAATAAATATGTATTAAAAAATATTAAATATTTCTTAAATTTTGTGCAAAAACTAAATTAATATAATATTTTTTTCAAAAAATACTGTATTCTGTATAAAAAAGTGATGCATATTTAGGTACATTTCAAAAAAAAAAGATCAAGTAGTTAGGATAGGATGTATATTAATTAGTTTATTGTTCTTTTATATGAGAACACTTATACGCTGATTAGGTAAAATTATTATAAATAAAATATACACGAAAATTGAAGACATTGAATATATTATGCACTTAAATAAATACATTATTTAACATTATGATGAATCTCGTGGGCCATAAAACTATCCAAGGTGAACCACATGCAGGACGCTGGTTGGCCAACCCTTACCCGAGCCATACAATTCGATTGAAAACACATATAAATCATAATTTAAAATGTTATATATAAATAATATTAATGATTAAAGACAATAATTATTATTTATTTCAATACAAATCCGGAAACAAATAATAGTTTAGGATAAATAAAAAAGATCAAATGTACTGGGTTCTGGAAAGTATAATCTGGTGACTCTTATCTGGAATAATTTTTTAAGTACATAAATAAGCTTCAAGGTAAATAATGTTTTTTGTTTTAATATTATTTTTAGCATGAACGATCCAAAAATAAAATTAATTTACTATCAAAAATTTTACATGAGTCATTAAGCGTCGATGATAGTCATGAAGTCAAATCTGCAGGAAATAGAGATAGACCGATCCCAATTAAAATATTAAGAAAGTGGTTAACGCCTATTGGAAGAAAGTATAAGGAAACTACAGCTCTTAATGAGGATATAATGAAATATGAAAATTATTTCAAACTAAACTCTATTGAAAGAAAACGGTTTCGAAAAAGTTTATACCCTTCCGACAGGTATCTTAATAATATAAAAAATATGAATCTTGACTGTGATACTGAAGATGTTCAATCTATTGCCTGTACTGGTCTGACAAAAGAGTAATACTAAATTTTTATCCTGGGATAATAATGTACCTGTCTTAATAATATTTCATTTTTATTGACAGTGAAATTGATGTAATGAAAAATTATATACAAAACTTGGGAAAATTTACTTTTCACACTGATGTGGAACAGACAACTACTTATGTAGTTACTAAATCCAAACCAAGTCGAACATTACATATGATATTCGCTATGGCGTATGGATGTTACATTATTTCTGAAGAATGGGTAAGAAATTTTTATGAATTTTAATCAACTTATATCTTATAAAAATTGCCTGAACCTGTCAAATGCATTAGAATCTCAATTATCTATGTTTGCAATTAATCATGCAACCCTTCCAAAAATTGTATGTATCAAAAGTAAAGGCATAAGCAATTTATATGTTAAAAACGATGATGATAGTAATGATAGAGTAAACGACAGAGCTGTATTATGAGTATGTACTGTTTCCATCGAGTTTCTGCAATGATTTATCCGCCCAAGTACAAAAAGGTTAATTTCTTTTTTCCAACAGATTACCTGTTATGGTCTTGTATATAATATTGTATTACAATACAGTATATAATATACTTACAGCTTATATTAATTATTTAATTTGATAGCTGTATTAATAGACTGAAAATCACTTGCATATAATAATATAGACTAGAACTTTTTGTATTCAATAAAATTCTTATTGATTCTCAGCATTCGATGAATGATAAAAATAATTGCCTATATTATAAAATTTTATTAGGTTATATAACCAATAAACCGAGACTGATTACTTTATATTTCAACTCTTGATAACTTTATGACATGACAAAATGTACACACATATTCATTTAACATTGTACATTTGTACATATTTCGATAAATAAAAAGTCTTGATTAACCGTTGTGTTCATTTGTCCGTGTGACCACTCTTCACCCTTACCTCAGATAATTGAGGTTCTACTGGATAATAATTTTTATTTAAATATTTGAACTAGAAATATTATATACAAATTTTATTTATTTCAATTATTTTTTCAGGTGCTTAAATCATACGAAATTGGTAAATGGCTGCCTCATCAGCAGTATTTAATCTCAGATCTTTCGGAACCTGTAAAAGTAATTATCTTTAATTGACATACCTATAAATATATATACACATTTTTTAATTATTTACAAGTATTTATGTTAATCATTTTAATTCTAGGAATTTCAAACACGTCGTCAAGAATTTGGTATTAAATCATTAACATTACGCATATTTAATAACATTGGTCTAATATATATATCAGATTCATGTGAAATAGATGCTACAAAACTAAGAAGCTTGGTAGAAACTTGTGGTGGTAAATGTTCAATATTAGAATATTTGTCTGATGTGATAGTTGGCAATACACCTGAAGGGAATAATAATAGTATAAGTGAAAAGTGGATTTTAGATTGTATAAGTCAAGGGAAGTTACTTGATACAAATCAATATAGATTAGTTAGTAACGAAATGACCTGAACAAATATTGATAACCACCATTGATTTATCCGTGTATAGAAAGTTTATTTGTGGGTATATATGTATATAATTTCTTTCTGTAATTTTTTTCAATCATTTCAAAAGATCTTTATTAAATAAGTTTTCACTTTGACATTTTAAATTTTAATATTGAAGCAATGTAAATAATATTAATATAATATCTTCACTTAACTTTCATGAAAGATATTTTATATGTATGTACAAATATACTTAATTTGTTGGAGCTACTATTACCATTTCTAGATTTACTTGTCATTACGTTTAATGGTGTAGAACTATAAATATGGATAAATTTAAATTGATGATAACCCTTTTTTATTTATTAATTTTTTTTTTTTATTTATGATTTAATTAATTGTATACTGTGAAAGTATACTTGAGTAATATGATTTTTTATTTTTTTTATTTAAGATTCGTTTTTATGAAATAAGACTGTAAGACTAAAAACTAACTATTAAATACAATTTTTACTACATAAACAAATAAAATTAACATCAAATAATGCTGTTGTAAAATTGTAATTCAGTACACAAGGTTTTATTCACAAAAACTGTATACTGAATTAATTTGAAACTATATGCTAATTAAATCATTTTTAGAAAATATCTACTTATATTTTTCATCTATACACTTTATATGACCTTAAATGTAAGTGTTTTTTACTTAAATGTAATCTGTTTTAATGTAAAATTTATTTTAATTTTTCATTTATGATTCTACTATTTAAAATATTTAAAAAGGAATTAATATGACTAGATTGTAAATTTTATTGAACAGAATACAACTTTATTAAAGTAAGGAACACATTTTGGTTTTAATTCATTGATTTAACTATTTAGTATTGGAATTACTTTGTTGTAATGTTAATTATGATGTACTAATAAATAATATATGTTTAGTCATTTATTGTGTATATTATAACAAGATGTGTATATTATATTATGAATATTGTATTTGTTGATTTATTGCTTTTTATCATTTTATTTTTTCCAATTAAATTGATTTATATATTTAATTTTCATATTATCCATTCAGCAAGTTAAAATATTTTATTTCTACTCACATGCTCAACTTATTTCATAATTGTTATTTTTTTTAAATTGAATGAATGGATACTATATTTTTATTTTAAATGCTTTTTATAATTAGCAGTTTAATTTTTATGTCAGTAACCTATGGAATTTAAGTGAAATGGAATTCTGATAGTTTATAATTTATGGTTACTTTATAATTGAAAGAGAGTTTTCTGAGAAAATTTAAACTGAGAGAATTAAATTGGAAACACAGCTGTTCACAAATAAATGTAAATGAAAATTAATATTTTAGCAAATATTTTTGAACTTTTTCTCTCAAAAAAGTATAAACCAAAACAATTTATTTTTAACACATTTTATAGGGTTTGTATGACTATAATTGAAGTTAAACTCTTACAAGGGTTACTTGAAAGCAGATGTGTAGTTGCTACAATTTGTTTGTGTTGTGGGTTATTGATATTTTAATTCATATAAGTATTCAGTACAGTTGAGAGTTTGATGTATGCACTATACATACTAGATAAAGATGTTTAATTAAATATTGACATGTTAAATGTTACATGTGACAATTTACAAACTTCTGTTCTTGCCAATAATTTTATTAATAAATTATTATTTTAAGAAATTAGTTATGTATAAATGTTAGAAGAGATTGTGTATTTATACTATTTACACATTAATAATGTGTATAGTCTGTAATTCATTCAAAATAAAATAAGTTAGATAGTATCTACTTGTAAAACAATTTTACTTTTACGTAAATCTAATGTTATACAAATAACATGACTTATTATTCGAGAAGACAATGAGAACATAACCATGGTTAAATAAACAGGAGTGCCATTAAAAGATCATAATATAACCTCATATCATGTCGTAATGCATGTTCCCCATAATTGGAAGAACTGTTATTCTCTGTGCAATATTTTAACCAAAATTTATTTATTCCAAGTCTGGGTAAACATTTTTTTTTCAATTTTACCTTGTTGACATGCCTGTTTATTTAGTCTGTGAGTAGAACAATAATTAGTGCCTACTTAAAAAGGTATAAAATACCAATGTAACAACAATTGTGTCAATAAAATATAATCCTTATATGTATCTACAGTTATGAGTGTTATGCTACAGGTACCTATGTTTGAGTAATAAGGCAAACATGATATAACTTAAGTTAAAGCCAACACAAAAAAATTAATATATTTTTACATGAATCTTTACTACACGTTTGTTGTAAAGTATTTGTAAGTAAATATTATGTTTAGTATAGATAAATGTGTAAAACAAAAAATTACAACTTAAGAAAATGAAAAAAAAATCATTTTGAAGGTACCTATTTCATAAAATCAATTTGATTTTGAAAAAAATGATGTTTTTCTTTTTATTCTTGATATTAAATATTGGTGCTGGTCAGGCTAATTTAAAATTTTTAATTGTTCTGCCATTTATATAATTTCAAATTTTATAGCAGTCATTAATTCATATCTACTATTATCTGTAGAGATGGGAAAGTTCTGAGAAAATCATTGGTTCCAATTTCACCCTGTGTTCTAGGTACCAGTTCTGAAACAAATTATTTTTTTATTCATTATAAAAAATAAGAATAATGTGCTTATACAATTTTTTATTATAAAACAAATAATAATCATACATTTACAATTTTTCATTATTAAGGGATTACAATAATACATGTATTTAAAACTCTCTTTTTTTTAAAAAACGACTCATGGCTAATGAGACCTATTGATTAGTTTATGTAAGGCTGATTAAGATATCGTCAATGGCAAATGTATAAATTCATCTAGGTTTGACCAGGTAAACATATTTTAATTATTTGGGTTTTGTTGTACCTTGCACCTAAATAACCCCATAGAGTCAAATTTGTAAGAGGATTAAAATTAAATTTTAATTATTATTTCATTTTATAATAAATAAAACTGTAGATATGATCCATAGGCACTAATTAAATAAAAATGTTGTTAGGGGAGGGGGTATCATGATTTTAAGGGCTTTTTTCTAATTTCTAAAAATTAATGAAATCTAAAAGAACTCTGGAATTCTGTCACTGATCAATCCCTCCTAAAAAAAAATCCTGGATACACCACTGGTACATAATACAAATAATACAACTACGTATGTTTTTTATAACATTTATCAATGCATTTTCGAATTAGTTCCTTGACGATTATCAAACCCATGATATAATTATTTATATCATGATCAAACCGTCTCCTCGTTTCGCAGTAAGTCGAGGGATATTATCAATTTGCGAAGCGAGTCGTGACCTTGGTCACGGGTCGTATGTGAAATTAATTGGATAAATATATTTAGAATTAAAATTGCATTGGAACAAATGTTATTTGGATAAGTATGTAATAGAAAAATTGTTATTTAGAATTGTCAAATAATAGAACATTCATTGAAATGAAGGCAAAATTAGGACAATTTTAGTTATGGCTAAAATTACTTGGCTATTAATATCATAGGTACAAATATATTTTTTCAATAAGATCGCAATATTTAGCTCTGAATCGTCCTGGGTTTTCTAATACGCGATTCAGGGAAGGGGCTAAAATGAAATCTGACGATATAATTCGTAATTAATGATACTATTTATCCATACGAATAGCATTTAATGATTGAGATTGAGGGGAGGGGGCTAAAACTACTCTTTGGAGGAGCTTAGCCCTCCCTTAAATACGCTCTTGCCGGGTTGGCGGTGGCACTTGGAATTTTCATTTTTACAACCCCGATCAATACGCATTTTTATCTGATATTTCTTATACCAAAATAAGTCTATGATATTTGTATGTATATATACAAAATTCGCTCATTGCAGTTATATTTTCATTTTGGTTAACAAAGCCGGATTTAGACTTGATAAGGCTCTAAGCTATTTGAGATATGGGGCTCTTTTATAAGTCCAGATATTATATGCATAAGCGAAAAAAAGGAGTGGTCTAAGGGACACCCCCTCCCCCTCAAAAAAAACACTCACAGCCTTCCTAGATTTTTATATATTGTATAAAGTTTACATCATTAGAGAGGAGCTAAATCACACAAATAAATATTTAAGGTCCCTTTAAGTTTTATTTTAATTCCGCCTGTTGAAACTAAGAAAGTGTTTATGCGTGAAAGATCGCGTGGGTAAACAATGTTAATCCAATAGGCAATAAGTTTAGATACCGATGATAGGTGCTACGGATGGTATTCAACAGGCGCGGATCCAGAAATCATAAATAGGGAGTGCTCGATCAATAGAACTACCTAAATACTTATATCAGCTAACTACTAATTACACCTTAATATAAATCTCTATTTATAATAATTATATACTTATATATCTATTACAAAAAATCATTTAATACATTATCCACTTCATTTGTTTAATTTACTAATGATCTACTCAGTATATTTTACGTTTTACACTCCGAGTGGGGTGAATAAGCTAGTGTTTTAATAATGATGTTTATTTTATTTTTTCATATAAAAATTCTTGTCCATAAGTTTCAATCAGCAAATTTATGACTTAGAATTTTTCAAAATTTTCAATAGTTTGTTCAAAATTTTTGAAAAACTACTCAGACCAGGCCCGTGCGCAGGATTTCATAATGGGGGTGGGGGGGGGGTTGTTTGAAAAAAAAATGTGTAAAATATATACATCAATAATTAGCAAATAGTTTTATAATGTACTTATATTTATTATTTATTATTAATTTTCAAAGTACCTATATTAAAAGTGTTTTTTCGTGTAATAGTGTAATTTCGTGTTCTAATTGCAGTCGAAATGTTGAATAAAATATTATCGTGTATGTTCTATACTTTTTTTCTTTTATTGTCATTATATTTTGTCGATAAACAGCAAACGTGAAATTAACTTTATTCAATATTATAGTATTGTACTATGTTACTATATTGTATTATGTTATGCATTATTACAAATAAGATAAATATTCCACATAATAGATCGAATGAAAAATAAATTTTTTCTGTCATGGGGGGGGGGTTTGAACCCCCAAAACCTCTCCCTTGCGCACGGGCCTGACTCAGACGTTGGCAAAAATGCCTTTTAAGTTTAAAATTATCTATCGTTTCTTTAAAATTTAACATGCCTACAAATTCCACCCAAGGATCGAACAAAGCCCATGGTGAGAAATATGTACAGTTTTTTATAATACATTTATTTATCTACATTTTATCGTATTTCAATTTCACGCAAGTGTGGCAAGCGACTGCGTTCAAAACAAATGTCATATTTTTCAGTCAATTAATAATTTTATATAATTTTGTGTAGTGAGGTTGATGTGACAGGGGGTGCTCGAGCACACATAGCCCCCTTTAAAACCACGCCTGGTATTCGATGACAAACTTATTGAATTAAAAAAACATGTATTTTGAAGATACAAAATAATTACAATTGTATACAATATAAAGAAAAATATTTGTTTTTCTACAGATAACATTATATTACAGTGGCGGCTCATATGTAATTGCACAAGTGCACGTGCACTACCTACAAGAAATTTAAAAAATATTAAATCATAATAATACTACTTAGTTCTGTAGGAGTATGAAGATTATGTTTGAACATTTTAAGAAATGTCAATTGAAATTCAGA
>JAIPRM010013264.1:0-11539 GCA_025469315.1 Stegophylla sp. TES_Ste_2020 | reverse complement strand
CTTTTTTTTCTGGGGAGGGGAAGGGGGTTGGACCTGGTATCCCACCCGTATATACGCCATTGTAGATAGACAATAATATGAGAAATGTTTTGGCGCAAGAACATTTTGAAAATGTGGAAAAAAGTTGAAAGATTCTTCTAACAATTTTTTTCTCCTGTTCTCAATTAATAGTGGAATATAAAACTGGCCGAGTAAAAATAATTATGTTGTTGTTATTATAACAAATTTTACAATTTTTACAAAAAATTGTCTGGAATAAACTGAAACTTGTCTTATTGAAGAAATAATTTATAATTTCTTTAAAATTCAATACACCCACCAAGATCATCACACCTAATAAAAGAATACCCATGGTGCGAAGTATGTCCAGTTTTATTAAAAAAAATTCAAAACGAGCATGGATACTTATCCCAACAATTATTACATT
The DNA here is from genome assembly GCA_025469315.1 of Stegophylla sp. TES_Ste_2020. NCBI lineage: Eukaryota > Metazoa > Arthropoda > Insecta > Hemiptera > Aphididae > Stegophylla > Stegophylla sp. TES_Ste_2020. The sequence continues at coordinate 11,112 of JAIPRM010013264.1, read as the reverse complement.
TAGTTTGAGTCAGAAGTTACTTAGAAATAGGTAATTATTATTATTAAAATAAATAATAAGCTCTACACCTAATAACACAAATTTTGATGTATAAATATTTTTAATGGATGTTAATGTTATGGCTAGGTATGTAAAATAAGTGATAATAGTGAATAAAAATTTAGTACACTGTGTACTAAGTAATACACGTCTAATTATTATTATAAATAAAAAAATATTTCATTTTACTCTCTAGAATGGACACTTGTACAATTTATCGAAGATGATATTCTCTATATTTGCCCATCAAATGGAATACGAAACAAAACTGTGGGCAATATATGTATGGTTATGTGGAAGGATAAGAAGTTTTATAAGGCAAAAATATTGAAAAGTGGAAGTAAATATTTTAAATTTCTTTATATTATCATATTTTATGTTATTGCTAGATATAGATAATACAATAATTAACTTTACCCTAGTACACTTATCTCATTTTTATACTTTTATAACCATTCTTTGAATTGCCAGTACAATACATTGTAGTACAAAACCAATATAATATGTAGTACCTATATTATAATATCATCATATTACTTTTTAAATTCATCATTAAATTTCATTAATTGATATAAGGTAAATAATTGTAGGTCGGTTAGTATACTAAAGAAAATGTAATTCAATTTATATTATAATCTATCTATAAGGGGCATCATTTGGGGGTGTGTAGATTTGGCATTTCCCCTAACCTAGACTTTGAAGTAGCTAAAATGGTTTTGCTCAAATAAATTTTAGGTAGCTATATATTCAATAGAAGTCAAAATATCCCATCTATACAATATAATAATAAATATACCATAATTTAATATTGTAATTTTAAAGATAAACAAATTGTGAAAAAGTATTTAAATAGCATTGGAGGATGTAACAAAACTACCTTGAAAACGACTCTTGTCCATGATCTACCCTCAGTTAAAAATTATATTACAGAGATTCCAAATAGCCAAACTAAAGCACTTCCTGGTAAGTATAATTATTATTCATATTTATTTACTTTTATATTTTTATAAACATACATACCTATCTACAATATTTTTCAAATATGTTTTCAGGCTACATTGAATATGACATTAATGATGAATGTGATAAAATCACTCATGTCAATGAAAATATTGTGACCCCTATTGATACTTCTACCACAGAGATTTCAGACACCCAAACTTTAGCTCTCTTTGGTGAGTATAATTATTTGTATCTATTTTACTTAACATGCATACCTACCTACAATATTTTTTAAATTTATTTCCAGAAAACATTGAATATGACAATAATGATGTATGTAGTAAAGTCACTAATGTCAATGAAAATATTGTGACCCCTATTGATACTTCTACCACAGAGATTTTAGACACCCAAACTTTAGCTCTTCTTGGTCAGTATAATTATTTGTATTTATTCTACTAGGTATACAATTTTATAAACATACAAACCTGTAATATTTTTTATATATCTTTCCAGGCAACATTGAAATTGACAATAATGATGAATGTAACAAAATAACTCAAGACTATGATAAGCATATGATTCCAATTGATACTTCTCCTACAGAGATTTCAGAAACCCAAACTTTGACACTTCTTGGTGAGCATTATTATTTGTATTTATTTTCCTTTACATTTTTATAAACATACATGTCTATAATATATTTTATATATATTTCCAGGCAACATTGAATATGACAAAAATGATGCATGCAATACAATCACTCATGTCTATGATAATTGTATGACCCCAATTGATACTTCTACCACAAATAATTCAGAGTGCGCTTCTGCAAAAATGTCAGGTTTGAAAATTTGTTAATATATTCTTTTTAGTACAATTTTTTTGTATTAGGTATTTTTTTTAAATAATTATTTTGCTATAATATTAATACTCATTACCACTTCTTAACAAAACTCTAAACTATTTATAACTTGATAACATTTTCAAAAACATTAAATTTGACCTTTTTTGAGCCAAATATAAAGCTGCAAATATAAGAAATTCAATACATATTTTAAAAAATTTACTGATCCAATATTTATGAATCTTGAAACATTAATACTGAATCATACGGTTCATATTTTAGTAAAAATATATATATATATATATATATGGAAAACTACCGGAAAATTGATAAAAAAAAATGCTAAAATATGCTATTATTAGAATTTTTATAAAATTGCTTAGTTAATATTAATCTTGCTAATATTGATGAATTAAAAAAAAAAAAAACTTAAGGAACAAACATGTTTCAATTAATATATAGATATATATTTATGCTGGGGACCAAACGTCCGATCGATAATAATTCATGTGCATGAAACGGAGAATTCGTTTTTTCGACGGCAATGAACCGTCATGGATTCGTTTACTCGTATATACTCCATACTCATATACTCCAATAGGACTTAAAAATTAACAGTGTATATTTATCACTTTTATTATTTTGTTAATCACTCATTAACAAAACTGTAAATTATAATACTGTTTAATTTTTAATGCTCAAATCTAAAAAAGATAAATTTAAAACATCAATAATATGCAATTTCTTTTATTATGCATTTTTTACCTTAAAGTGTTGAAATTCACATTAATATTTTTCATCAACTAGATTAAACTATGTTGTGTTTTATATAGATAATTATACCTACTATTAATTCAATATTAACTATTATAATACCTATTATTCTTTTTTACCTAGGTAATAATTTTTATTTTTTTCCAGAAAATCAAAATGAATTTGAAATGTTCGTAAATGAAGACACTGATTTCAGTGAATTTGATGAAGAATTCTATGATAGTCCTGGATACACACCTGGGAGAACGCAGAGTGATGGATCTGAAAGTGAAGAAGAATTAGGATTTGAGAATAGTCCCAACAATCATTACCATCTTAGCCACTCTCCAAATCATTTTGGAACTGAGTCTAGAGCTCAAAAAGATAACAATTCTGGAATTATTAAATATCAAGTTAGTAGAGCTACAAAAAATTCAAAACATAAACTTATTAAGAACAAGCGTGTGTTTTGTTTGTATTGTGAAGAACTTGTAACCAATTTCCCTAGACACCTTGAGCGTAAACATCCTTTAGAAGAAGATATTAGAAAAATATTAGTAATGCCTAAAAAATCTAATGAACGCAAAAAGTTTTTAGAATTGTTGAAAAACAAAGGTAATATGTGCTATAATAAAGAAATCTTGCTAAAAAAAGAGGGAAGCATAATAGTAGGAAGAAGACCATCTGTTGAACAAAAAGCTGAAGTAGATGATTTTTTACCATGTAAATATTGTTACAAATTCTGCAAGAAAAAAAAACTTTACCGTCACGTAAAAATATGCAAGTTTAAAGACTATTCCAGTACCGGAGAACAATCAAAAAATCGAAACAAAATTATTTTTCCTAGTTTAATGTTAATACAAACTAAAAATGATCAAAAACAATTTGAAACTGATGTACTAAGTACTATGAGGTGTGACAATATCACATCTGTGGCCCAAGGCGATAGTCTTATTCGTTTATTTGGCACCAGGCTTCTCCAAAATCACCGTGATCACCATTTAAAACGATATATTTCGCAAAGAATTCGACAACTTTCAAAATTTTTAATAATACTCCGTACATTGGTTCCAGAGTTAAAAAATCTAGAAGAATTTTTAAAACCAAAGTATTTTTTAAACTTTGTTGAAGCCGCCAAGAAGCTGAGTGGGTATGATGAAGAGTTAAATACATATATTCATCCAAACAATGCACTTAAAATAGGTCATAACATTACACAATGTGCTGAAATTCTTAAAACTCAAATGATGATTAACAACAATCCAAGAGAGGAAATACAAAATGTTGATGATTTTTTACAAGTGTTCCAAACCGAATGGAAGTTCTCTGTCTCGTCAAATGCAAATCAAGACATTGGAAAAAAGAAATTTAATAAGTCAATTGCTTTGCCTGATGCTAAAGATATAAGTATTCTTCATACATACTTAACAAGTCAACTATTAAATGGAATAAATCGCATTCAAAGTGGTGAAATCAACAAAGATGTAAACAAGTTAATTTGTCAAACCCTACTAACACAAATTATAGTATTAAACAGACGCAGATCAGGAGAAGTAGAAAGAATAAAAATTGAAAATTACCTTAATCGTAAAAAAAATAAAATTCAGGAAGATATACAAAAATCATTGAGTGCTGTAGAAAATCAACTTTCAAAGAATCTCATTAGATTTGAAATAAGAGGGAAAAGAGGAAGAGGTGTTCCAGTTCTTCTTACACTGGAAATGCAAAAAGCTGTTGAAATTTTAATCAAGATGAGAATATCGTTCAACATTTTAGAAGCAAATCCGTATATGTTTGCTATACCATATACAGTTAATGGAGCTTATAGAGGTACCGACTGTTTGAGGGATGCTGCAACTAAGTCTGGAGCTTCTTCTCCAGAGCTTTTACGTTCAACCAAGTTACGAAAACATGTAGCGACAATGACTCAACTTTTATGTCTGTCAGATAACGATAGAGAACAACTGGCCACCTTTATGGGTCATAATTTATCCATACACGATGAATATTATAGGTTACCAAATGAAACTCTACAACTAACTCGTGTTAGCAAAATACTTATGGCTATTGATTCTGGGCGATTTGATGACTTAAAGGGAAAATCAATGGAAGAACTTGACAGTTTTATGCCACAAATGAATTCAGATACAGATTCAAATGATGAACAACTAGATCAAGGTATTTATTTAAAATGGTAAACAATTTCAAAGTTAGACCTTATCATATTTAAATTTTTTTTAGATAATGATGTGAATAAAGTTATACAATGCACTGACAAGAAAGTTTTAAACACTCAATGCAATAAAAGGAGAGTACACAAATGGACAGACAAGGAACTTGAAGCAGTAAAAAAAAGTCTTGGGAAATTTATTTCACTGGGTAAAATTCCGCAACAGCATGATTGCTTACTGGCTATGAAAAATGAGTCAATTTTAGTTGACAGGGGATGGAAAAATATTAAGTTTCAAGTGGCAAACCTCATAAAAAAAAAATTTAAATGAAACTGTTTTATAATTTAATAATTTTTTTTTAATGATCTATTTTAAATATACCTCATAATGATTAAGGTAATCAAACTATTTTTAAACATTATGCCTAAAAAGGGTTAAGGCAATTAAACTGTTTTATGTACTTAAAAAGAATTAAGGTAATTATATAAGTTTTTATAATACAATAAAATTACGAAGTTTGTATATATTTTCTTATTTTTATTTATTCTTATATTAGTTTGTTTCTGCTTTCCATACCTTCATGCTTGTTGACTCAATATAGTATATATACGCTTCTCACTTCTTTTGTGGACTCAAATGAAAAATAACAGTTGGTAAGATATGGAATCCCACGTAATTTATTATACACAAAAAGTGTAATATGTGTATAACAAGTGGACTCCGAAAACTTTTATTTTGACCGACCTTGAATTTGCACATTTTATTTGTGACCTCCATTTTACACACTTTACACACTTTTATTGTGACTTCCACTTTACACATTTTTATTGTAACCTCCACTTAACACACTTTTATTGTGACTTCCACTTAACACACTTTTATTGTGACTTCCACTTTACACACTTTTATTGTGACCTCCACTTTACACACGTTTATTGTGACCTCCACTTTACACACTTTTATTGTGACCTCCGGAGTTCATACAACGTAGGAAGTTACAATGCAAGTAAAAAATGCATAATTTTTTTTGTTTAAATTTATACTTGTGAATTTAGATTCCATATATCAAAATTATTTCAAATATTTTGGTGCTAACAGCTTCTCTATAATGTTATTATTTAGGGTAGATGTCAGAAGTGGCTTTAATTTCTAGTGGAGTCCATTACATACTATAAACGGGTATAGGTGTGTGTGTGTGTGTGTATTTAAAAATAACTAATACGAAACAGTTATGTTAAATACAACTTTGTAATCAATTGATAAATATCGAATACTCAACTTAAAACTAATAGGTACTAGTTATAAAAATATTCAAAAAATACAAAACATACATAATCATTAAATCTAAATAACAAAATCTAATCGCCTATTAGATTTTGAAAATACATCAATCACTTCCTTAGAGTTTATTATTATATCACGATGAGCATGTAATAAAGCCAATCCATTCAGTCGATCTTCCGAAATTCTTGTTCTCATCCATGTTTTTATCCGCCTCAGAGATGAAAATTTGCGTTTTGCTGATGCAGTGGTAGCTGGTAGTGTTACAAGCATATTCAACAGAATATTGATTTCAGGAAAGCAGTCGTAGTCGCAACGTTTCAAAGCATCAATATGAGTCATAGGCTTCTCATTGAGCCAATACTCGTGCCAAAGGGTTAATTCTCCAGTTATGTGTTTTTCAAATATATCACAAGGTAATTTAAATAATTCGATACTATGGCACCAAATTGATTAACCGCGTTAAAAATCTTATTTTTTATTTTAATCTTGTCGTCAAAAATATCTTTTGTCTCAACTATATACGGCAAGACAACATCAAGATCGTATACAGATATTGAAGCTTTATCAAATCTTGATTCTAAATCATTTAATATTTCATCCAAAAATGAAATAAAAAGGACAATTTTATAATAATTTTCAGTTGTTTCAATTTGAGGATTTTCTCTATTTTTCATTAAACTTGTTAATCTTGGCATTTTTATTTCTGATAGCTCTAAATTGGCTAGTTGACGTTTTGTGGTTTCAAATATTTTATTGAAACATTCATCACTGTTCAAACGTTTCTTTTTTAAAACGGAAATTACAGATTTAATTAATGTCGTAGCTGATAATTTATCTTGACTTTTAGACTGTAACAATTTAGCGATTGGTGATGTTATTGTAAACATTTCAGAAACAATATTTAACGTTAAAAGAAACTCAGAAGTAGTTACTGATTTAGATAAACAAGAGGCCTTAGATGCGGTGCCAATATCATACCAGTCTGATATTTCATCTAAAGCATCAATTATTGAACCTAATCCTGATAAAAACTGTGATATACAATCATGTTTTTCGACCCATCTAGTTTCGCATAAAGAGTGCAACGAGGAATTTAAAGTTTTTTTCAAAACAAAATTTTTTTTAGCAGAAGAACTGAAAAAATGTACAATTTCTTTTATCAAACTAAAAGCGTTTCTCACAAATTTGATTTTACATCCTTTTATAATTGACAAATTTAATGCGTGGCTATAACATGAACATTTAATTGCATTTTTCATTTTTACTCGTATCATATTTACAGCTCCACATTTTCGGATAACATTACTGAACAGCCGTCTGTTGCTATTTCAACACATTTATCAAGAGGTAAACCAAATTTATGTAAAATATTTAAAACTTATTTACTAATTAATTCACCGGTGATTTTTAGTTCAACTCCTCAGACAGTATTGCTATAATCATCTTGGTGGTAATCTAGAAAACCAATAAAATCCTCAAATACTTCATTTTTGTAAACATACCGAATAATTGTAACTAGTTGAGAAATTTTTGACAAGTCGGTTGTTTCGTCAAAAATAACGCTGTAACATTTAGATTGTTTAACTCTGTCTAAAATTTTTCCAGAATTAAATTTCCCATGATAAATATGAGTTCATTTTGTGTAGTTTTGCTTATATACGATGCTATAGATTCAGTAGTTAAAAGACGATTTTTTAAAGTTTCGTCTCCAGCTGATATTCTGAAATTTAACAATTCTCTGATTTTGCCTTTATTTTTCGAAGGATTATCAGAATTATCAAATAAACTACCATCATCACGGTGTCCCCTAATAGAAATATTCTGACGACCAAGAAATGCTAAAGTGTCAATAATTGGTTTTAATCTAGCCCTATTTTCTAGAACTTGTTGATGACGAGCAGTATTAAGTATATTAATTATTTCATTTTGAGGATTGTAATAATTATTTAAAAATGCTTTTTTATTTTGAATGGCGTTCTTATGATACATATTCCTACTATGTGTTTCAAGGTATCCATCTTTCCCAAGCAATTTTGCAAATTTGATTAAAGGGTCAGTTACAAGACATTTTAAGGACATTACGTTATTTGACCCTGTGCCTGTTTTCGTGTGATTAAAAATTGCACAGTAAATACAAAATAAACCTCCTTCTGATTCTGATAAAACAAGCCATTCATATTTATTTAAATGCTCTTTTTTCACATATATTTTTTCAATATAACCATTTTTTTTATGTATAGAAAAAGGATAGTTATAACAATTTGGCGGTTTCCAATGATTTTCTAAAAGTTATTTTTCTACCAAATCAGTAATAACAGTTTTTGATTTTAAAACAAAGCCTATATCTAATACAAAATTAAACTCTTGGGTCAACTCACGTGGTTGCACTTCTACACTAGGGTGACTATATTTAAGAAAATAAATTACAGGACAAAACTATTTTTCATAATATTTTTAAATAAATAAGTATTTATTATATATATAATATATACACATATATATTTATGTTTTTGAATCGTGACAAAAGTATAATTTTTAAACTACCTATTATAGATTAAATTTAAACACATAAAAATATTATTTTGAAAAACATAAAGTAACAAAATGACACTAAATTGATACTTTTTAAAATTTCTTCATATCCTTTATTCATGCATATTGTACCTATACTTTACTTTCTAAAAAAAAATTGTTAATTCATTTTACGATTATAATTGATCTAATTATATCCTAAAGATTTCTAGATTCTTACATTATTTTGTTCAATAATTTCATTTCAAATATTTAAAAAATTTTAAATAAACAGTAAGTCAAAAAACGGGATTAATATGAGACAGACTTGAAATTACGGGACAAATAGCGTCCTGAGAGAAGTTTGTCAGGACGACAGGATACAGAGCCGAAATAAAGGACAATCCTGTATAAAACAGGACGTATGGTCACCCTATTCTACACTATCAAAAGCATTTGTGACGCAACTATTGTCAATATCAGCAGATATTTGTACAGACTCATTTGCTACATTTGCTACATTATTTTGAATTTTTTTGTTGAGGTCACTTTTATTTTTTTTAAATAATTTAACATGAAATCCGCACTTCTTTTTGACATGTTAATATTATTTTAATTGAAAACAGGCGTATACTTAATTAAAATACCTATTTAAAACACTTATTTAAACATTTTTAAATTTGACAGATGGTCGATAAATAAATTAAGTCGGTAAATGATCGATACTGTTAAAATAATTATGAAAATACGAAAAAATATTTAAGAAACAAACGTATATGGATACATAACGCGATGATGTTCATTACTGATAGCTATTTGCTATCAAATCACGAGGGGTACATTAAAAGGGCAAAATTAAAAATTTTTATTATCGCTGCGATTCCCCAAAAACTTAATAGAATACCTATATTTATTATTCATCAGAAATTTAGACGATCCTTCGTCCATTTCACGACCACCTCACACCGCACCTTGTCGTGGTCGTCGCGTCGCGTCGCTATCGTCGTTATCGCGTCGTCTAAGAATAGCTCTGAACGAATTATGTACTTTGATTTGTGCGTATACACAATTATACACATGTGTGATATGCTGATATGTATGCATATGATGCATGCAATCATATTATTATATAGGTTACACCCAAATAACTTCAAATTTATTATGATTCTTTTCGCTACGATTTTTCTCATAAATAAAACACAGCGTACGAGGGGGCGGCCGCTCCTTCCACCCCCCAGCTAAATCCGTGCCTGATTAATGTATTATGATTATTTTACATATTTAAAGAGAATTTCGAAAAATTACCTCCCAAAAGTATCTAAGTGATACGAATTCTAATAAAAAAATTGCTATTCAAAACTTTTGAATAAGTACCTACCTATTTTTATAGGAAAACATGTTCATATAATATATATATATATCATAAATACACGGAGTTCTTCGGTTCGCTCAGAATATAAAATGAGTCTTAAACACATTTTTTAACCCTAAATCCCGTTCCCAGCTTTCCTGTTTATGACAATTATGTCATAAACAACTGTTAGCGCATACGTGGGGTTTAGTGGTCCGCCGACGATTGTGATACGCAACACACACGGCCACGGCGACTACGTCTTATCTGTTTCCCACTTACACGTCCGTATGTTTAATTATTACTGTCCGTGAATTATTCTTGTTCTTCACTCCACTCAGAGTCTAAAATTACTTTATAATTTATGTAGGGGAGGATCACTCGGTTTTGTCTGAGAACGAATTAATAAATAATGGAAGAAGAAAAGAGAAAAAAAAACAACACAAAGTGAATAAAAATTTAATAATAGTTTGCGTCTTGTAATTTTGCACATGGGCAATCAAAAGTGCATGCCCCTTATAATTTCACTGATATCGCCCAATATGCAATCACACGCGGCGGCGATCGCGATATCAGATCGCGGCGATAACGACGACGCCGACAATAAGGAATGAAGTGATTTTACAATGTGAAATGAACTATGAAGGATGGTACAGTCTAATAGTTCGGGCGGAAAGTCTCTGTGGTCGGTTAGCTCAGATGCAATGACCACAGAGCGCACGAAAATTCAGACAATCCTTTCTAAAAACTCAGGCCACAACTTAGAATTATCTTACAACTACGGACAATGGTAACGCTGAAATGATCCGGTAACTCGGGTCAGTTGGCTTCCTGACGATCTGGGTGGGCCCCCATACACCACGCCGGGTGCTGGCGGACTTATGCAGAAGAACGGAATACTGTTTTCAGTATTTTAATAAAATAATATTTACAATGGGTACTACCGAATACAGGATAGTACAACACAGTAACACGAACAATTGACACACGACGACGAAGACGACACAGGACAGGATTATTATAATTATCATATTATTATAACACATTAGCAGTGGACGTACGTGAAGTTGGCACCCCGACTTTGTCTGATCGTTTCTAAATCTGTCTCATTTTTTTGCAACGAATTTGCAACAATTTGCAACGTTGATTAAAAAATTTGCAACACATTTTTTACGGCGGTACAAACAAACATAGCTTTGGGGTGCCAAATTCAC